>JACMIF010001541.1:12569-23018 GCA_014805445.1 Diplogasteroides magnus | reverse complement strand
GAATGAAGTTAGACGGCATGAACTCGGCTCGGCTCGGTTCGACGGGCCTTCGAGTTCATGCCGTCTAACTTCATTCCTAGCGGTCGCTTCTGATCTATAGAGACGACCGGGCAATGAAAGACGCAGATGCGAAATGAAAAGTCGTTTTGTTATCGGCTCGAGTCACCCCACCCTATACATACTCTCATAATCAAGTCGTCGCTTTCATTCCCAATAACATTGCTTCTCTGACCATTCCTTCTGCTACCTTGGACTAAAGTAACTTGACTGCACTACTCCCATCATATAGAGCAAGTCCGTGATAGTATTTTTTCTACATCACCACGTACGATCGTAACTAAATAGGGATCCAGCAGAAGTGCGCATTCTGCCGTATAATTCGCTCCGAGCGGTTGTCCATCATGTGAGAGAGAGACAGCAGAGGGAATTTGACGACAGAAATGTGAACTTCTGTTTGGATTCCGTTCCCTACTCATAACTTTTCCCTGCAATCGTATCCCCTTAACTCTCACCGAGACAGTGAACTGCGTGGCCGTGTCGTGCGGATCAAAAGCGGGTTGTTGAAGGCAGCTGTTGACGAATCCGAAGCCGATTGATGGATGGGAACAGACGTCTACAAACAAGCGGAATGTGCAATGCACGCGAAATGCGCAATGACGCTGCACTTGATCTGCGCAACACTCACCGAGACGGGTTCCCAGCGGACTGTGAACGACGTTGACTGCTCCATCGGGCGAGGCGTACGGGCCTACAAGTCTCACGGAGTAGTCAAAACACATCAGCCCGTAATTCAGAAACGCACACGTCGTATGGTACGAACGTTCACTGTGACAGACGGTCATCATACGGGAAACAATTAGAGTTACTGTGTTTCAGCCCTCCCAATTACCGTACCTTGTTCACTCCACGTTGTATAGCAGCTGCTGCTCGCTCTAGGAGACGCGGCTCATGCATCTCGTGCACTGTCCTTCGAGAGATGTGCCTGAACACGGTTGCCCGTTCGCGTGCTACTCAAACTCCACAATATTATTCATGTAAACTTAACTGAAAAATTTCAACTTTATATTGCTTTTGAAACCGATTCAAAATCACGACTGATGGAGACAGAGAAACGACGAAAAATTACACCAATTGGAGAGAGCGTAGGACGAAATTTAGAGGATACGTATATATGTATATAGTATATCGGTCCAGCTTACATGAATATTACCAGGCATAGAGGTAAGACACGTGATCTGTGCAACTGACGTGATATGCCCAGACCGTTTGCGTCGGAAGAAGACCATGCCGCCGCAGGCGCCCACGATCACGAGGCAGATGATGAAAGCGACGAACCCGAACGAGAGGACTGAGCGCTTAAAGCAAAGAACCTCAATACCGTATCCCTGTTCAGAGATCACGTCACGGCTTCAATAAATCTAATCGATATTCTAAGGACCCCATACTAGGGTGTCGCATTCGGTGCTTTTAGTGCATTCGTCATTCGTCTAATCTCGGCTTAGCGGTTGTCTCTCTCATGTGATAGACAACCGCTCTGCGGAGATTAGACGAATGACGAATGCAATAAAAGCACCGAATGCGACACCCTACCCCATACGGTATGGGTCATACCTGTTCATATTGGCAAGATTCGTCTTCCACTCCATTCGTGTTCGTAGAGGACTTGCCCTTGCCCGGCTTGGGAATCTCGCACGACGATCCGGCGTATCCTTCGGCACACCTGAATCAGGGTTTAGGCAGGGGTATCGAGTAGATTATTACCGGACACTGATACCGAAATCATAAATACCCTTATCTTGGTACTTGCGTATCGTACTACAATGACAATAGTTCCTAGATAGTCGACTAAGTAAGAAACATGTAGTGATTAAATTACCGATCAGAGCTACTCATAACAATTACAGCCCTAGCATAGGTTCACCCGGTACCTACGTCCTTAAAAATTTTCTTTTTATAGCAAAAAGCTGGCTAGCCTTGCTTATATTACCTTATATTTACGACACAATTATGGTATCTAGAAATTGTTATGTGACCATGTCATTCTGAAAATCCACTCAGAACGCAGCTCTCACTCGCAAGTGATCCTCTGCACGTGGCCGCTCTCACTGGGATGCTCCACACACTGGCCTCCGTGCAGACACGCCGTTCCCAGTTGACAATACTCTTGCATCGTTTTCACCGAGATGTGTGGCGTCTGAAGGTTACGGTAACGACTACAATAACCTAGACAATTCGGTCAAACTATGTCCCTTGGGCCAACCTGCTCACCGTGTCATCGAACTCGCCCTCAACATCAGTGGTGGCGTGGACGCAGGGCAGGCTTCCGTCGATCTGAAAAGTATCCACCGTAATTCTCCGCGACCCACCGAACTCGACTTGCCCCACGGCACCCGTCCGATACCGTACCTTGGAGACGTACTCAGGGTTCTCCTCGTAGTCTTCGGGGCACATGCATCTCGCCTCCATGCCGTTCTTCGTGTCGAGACCATTCACCGCAACAACAACGCACATCCAAGGACACGAGACGACCTCACAAGGGTTCTCGGCAGGAACAGGCTGAATACGGTAGCACCCACTAAGGTCAACTGGGTCAGATTCATGACTTGCCATACCTGGAATAGGGTGTGATTCACTGCGAGACTGTAGGGGAAGACGGAGAATGCTTGGATGATGCGGGGCGAAGAGTCGGCGAGTCCCAGAGAGGAAACCTTCAGGGTCTCTGTGCCCCTGAGCGAATACCGTATACTAGGGTGGGGTCACTCGAGCCCATAGCAAAATGACCTTTTGATTTCATATCCGCGCCTTTCATTGCCCCGTCGTCTCTATAGCGCAAAGACGGCCGCTAGGAATGAAGTTAGACGGCAATAACTCCGTTCGGCGAGCATTCGAGTTATAGCAGTCTAACTTCATTCATAGCGGTCGTCTTGCGCTATAGAGACGACGGGGCAATGAAAGACGCAGATGCGAAATGAAATCTCGTTTTACTATCAGCTCAGGATGGTCCTCTACCGTAGACCATCCTACTAGCGTAACAAGAGACTAGTGTGGGCTGTGCGATAAACACTGCACCAAACGACGGTCGTTTGGCGCCATAAACGAATATTACTGTCAGTTCTCTCATACTGACCGGTTGTATATGATGAGCGAGAGTGAATGACTCACCAATGCGCACAGACAGTAAACGTTCCACTTTCAGCCAGAAACCATTTTCTGTGGTTGTTGTGTTGAGCGCGGTTCGTCTAGTTTTCAGTCTGTGCGCGTTGGTGAGTCATTCTCTCTTACTCATCATAGACAACCGGTCAGTCTGAGAGACCAGACATGAATATACGTTTGTCGCGACAAACGATCGTCGTTTGTCGTGACAAATGGTAATTTTCATCTCCCGTTTGTAAAACGACCGTCGTTTGGTGCAGTGTTTATCGCATCGCCCACACTACAAGAGACAGACCAGTCAGTCCAGAACAGGTCTCCATAGAAGAAGGCCATGTCAGAGGGATGGTGCACACCGGCAGAGAGGACTACAGACCTGAGAATCACGAGTTTGACCCCATTGAACTCCTACCGTACTCACCGATCCAGAGTGTCCACATTAACCTTCTCGATCAGCCCCCCGTCCGCGTCCGCAAAGTAGCCATCGTTCTTGATCGGGTCGAAGGCTACGGTAGTCGGGTAGTCCACTTTGTGCTCAATCAGCGTCCGCATCTGAATCACGAATCTGACCCAACGAGCCGATTACCATAACCGCACGTTGGATCCGTCCAAGTTGGCGACCAGAATGCGACGGTCACCGCCCAGAATATCCACCCACGCGACGAGGCCTCTCACGGAATTGACGGCGAGTCCTGTAGGCATCACGTCTTTGACCCAGTTGACCACTACCGTAACTCACCTCGGTAGCCCTGGAAGTACTTTCCCTCGGTCTTGCCGGCGATAATCCGCTTGCAGAACATGCCCGACTGAGCGCAGAGGTGAATTCCGGGATTGGGCGAGGGATCTGAACGGAATACCGTAATCTCCGACAGTTCAAGTTGGTTGATCACTAGGCCGGACATTTCAAAACAATATCTACAAAATCTTTCGTTTGTTACGACAGCTTTTGTCCCGATCAAGAAGCCTATCCTAGTCTGATTCCCCTTGGTCAGTCTCGGGGTAAACATGACGACTGCAGTACCCTAAGTTAGTCTACCGTATCTCAGGGATTAGTCCCGCGGGTCATACTCACGTCTGGCGGTGTAGAGGACGTTCTCTCCAACCCAGTCCACGGCCACGTAGTGCAGGCCCTGCACTGCCTCCCGCAGCACTTGGGTATGACCATCGTGCGACATGGCCAGCTGTCCGCCTCTCTTGTCGAGCTGAAACAGAGATTGTGGTTTGAATCCCGTTCCGTGACGTAGATCGTAGTTTGATACCGTTACCAACTCCACCGACTTTCATAATATCAGACTCTAGACTTCATTGAGGGATGAATAAGAGTCCTCACGTTTTGCACTCCCATGAACAAATTCTGCTTGCCTAAGTCCAAAGAGAAGCTCTTGGCTGTGCCATTTGTGGAGAGCCACGTCTTGTTGCCTGAAAGAGATCACAGGATTACTGCAATTCTAACGAACTAACCATAAAGTATTCCCGAATTATCGATTTTTATCTTTCATTAAAACACTAGGGTTTCAAAAAAAGTTGCCTCACCCAAAAGAACGGGTCTGCACGTCTCCCCAGTAGTACTGGGTGCCGTTCTTTTGGGGTTTTTAAAAAATATTGGTTCAGTTTACTGGAGTGCGAGACTCACACCCCCAGTAGTACTGGGTAGGGTGTCGCTCGTGGTGACTTTAGTGCATTCGACGTGCCTGTAGTCTCCGAGGAGCGGTCGTCTATCGAATGGAGAGACGACCGCTCCGCTGAGAGTAGAGGCACCGCGAATGCACTAAAGTCACCACGAGCGACATCCCTGTAAACTGGGTTTTACAATGCAAATACATCATTTCACGGCGCAGTCCAATAATCACTATTTCATCCATTGCGACCACTGACCGGTCACACCGGGCGAACCTCTGCGAATGATCCACGAGGCCAGCAAAATTCCCTCAATTTGCATTGTAAACCCCAGTTTACTGGTCGACCTAGTATTACTGGGTGTGTGAGTCTCACACCCCAGTAAACTGGGCCAATATGTAAAAGACCCAAAAGAACAGCCTAATTATCTCACCCAGTAAACTGGGGCGCCCAAATTCTTTGTTTTTGAAACCCTACTAAACAGTAAGTGCCCTCCGTTACCTTCATTTGATGCCTGCTGGTGGAAGAGCGGCATTCTGCGGATCTAATGATAAAAGATCAAACTACAACAATACAAACTACAAACCTCATTCACCAGCGACACGCGAATGGTGCCGTGGATAGAGTTGGCGCTGTCCAGATGGCATGTGTGATTGTCCGAAGACAGGATGTATACCGGCGCGCACGTGCACTCGTATCTGGAAAAGGATTACTGTAGTCTCCCTGAAGCACTGTTCCTTGGCGATCACGTAGCGAGTTACAGTATCTCCACTGTGCTATAGCTTTCTAAGAACAAAAAGTCAGGATCATAGAGCAGGACATGTAGCACCGGTCCAAATTGCGTTTGACTATAGATGTCAGTCTACAGTACCACCAGTTCCCTGAAAAGGCTCGGGGCAAGACTACCGTACCCGTCTTTGAGATTCTTGCAGAACTGGGAGCAGCGGCGACCCTCGTGACGGCATTCGTCAACGTCGTCCTCGCACGTGTGGGAATCGGCGTTCAGGCTCATCCCGTGCGGACATTCGCAGACGTGGCCTGAATCAGGAAAGACAATCAATAACGTAAGATTACGATAGAACAAACACTACGATTTTACTTCTTTATAGAACCTCTCTGACAAATATTAAACTCTTATAGCTTGTATAGCCGAGTGATGCTGATGGATACTTGGGTTGAGTTGGAGGACGTTGAAGGTAGTTTGTAGGGTGTCGCAAATGGGACATTATTGACAGCCGCTCATTTCTAGCCGTCTAACAAAAAGAATCAGGAATGAAGTTAGACGGATAGAAAAATGAACGACTGTCAATAATTTTCCATTTGCGACACCCTAGTAGTTTGATATGGATGGCAGGCGGACTGATAGATCATTTCAGTTTCTAGCAAGAAGTTGAGACTGCGGGCATAAATCTGGTAACGAACTGATGTTTCATAAGGTATTCCGTGCGTTCCTCTTAATACATTTCAAAACCATTATATGTACTGGTTAACAAGACTATTCGCGACAAGTAACCTGGTAAGAACTCTGATCACTTAGTAATAGTGTTTGTGAATACTGACCATATTTACGTGCCTCTAATGCACACATCGATTCTTTTCCGCCCACCTCGATTGCTAAGAGATCCGATCAGCCCAATCCCAATTCCTGTCGGGACCCAATCTCCTCACCTCTGGGCGTCTCCCTGCAGCCGTGCGTGCACTCTGTGGCCTTGCTGCTGCACTCGTAGCAGTTGCCCGTCTCGTCGTCTCCGTGCGGGCAGTCCGGGTGGCCGTTGCAGGCGAGAGCCATTTCGATGCAGTGGCCTGAATCAGGAAACGGTTATTATTAAACGGAGTTGAAAATTAGCATCTATATGTTGAGCGCGAAACCTATTCAAAATCATAGCTAATAGTCAGAGAAACGATGATATAGCACGTAAATTTGAGAGTGCACAGTCGTCAGCAAGATGGAGCGTGTCTACTCGGAATATCAAGTTGGTTTTTACAACAATGTTGTATGCTCATCAACAAATTCCGTTCTGAACCACATCATACCAAACGACAATAAATCTATTATTAGGTTGAGTCATATATTTCATAGTATTTTTTCAAAACATTTTCCCTCGAGTTTGAGAAATGCCCTTATTCTGATATTTGTGGGGATGGACGGCCTAGGGAACTACTTTCTACGATGCCGTTTTGGATTGATGAGCTGGGTGTTCGCGGTATACAGGATGAAAAACACCAAAAAAATGAAACTTTGAACAACAACATTCTGATTTTTTCCAGCGGGCTTAGATGATTCATATGAACCAATTTGTGGCTGCTATGAGAGGTGATGTCAGTAGGTATTTCACCTATATTTGGTTTAGCACTTGCTTACAATACTAGTGAGAAATGGCGCTGGAAACGAGGCTGGTCACAATGATGGTCAGCCTTTTCAATGATTTGAAACTCAAGGCAGCGCAGAGGGATTCTAATATTAACATGCTGGTTAGTTTCTGCGTTTGGTGTAGTACCAAAAAATGAATCAGCGTTCTAAGATCAGAAGCGAATTCCAGGCAGGAAAAATAATTGCCTTTTGACTAATTATTCTCATAACACCCAGTCGGCTGCATTAGTGAGCTTAAGATATACGATCCTGCCAAGCATTACCTAGCAAAGCAATCAACTGATGTTGCTGCTGTAGATCATCAGATGTACCATTATTCCACATATCACTATTCATCCTAGCATCAATGAGGAATTATATTTCAATGCACTCAATTCAATGTCCCAAATTTCACCCCCATCAAAATGAACGTGTATTGAAATAGTGTCACCGGACCATAATTTGAATATGGCATTATTGTCCTCTTGTGCTGCGCATATAAAATATAAAAGGACACAATTCCTGTTTGTTGCATCTTTGACATGGGTCGAAAATAAATTTTTACATGAAAATGCCATTTTAACCTTTTTTCGAAAAATTTGCCGCAGCAACGAAACGAACCAGCTGGCTTTTGCCTCCATGAGCGTCCGTTATCTTCATGGATACCACAAACTAATACGACTGTTGTCATAGACCTCAAAAATTCTTTCTTGACCACAGAAGAGAAACTGTCAACCAATCCCAAGTTGGAGGTCATTCATTTTATGACCTCGTAGTTTCTAGGGATGATATGCAATGGCGTTCAAACTTCTCAAACATAATGACAATTAATGTCCGTCCACTACGCAACGTATCCGTACTACGTCACCTCTCTCAGAAATTTATGGCGGGAATTTCACAAATACTATGAAATATATGACTCAACCTAATACATTTAATCAGAAATTTCCTGCCCGCCCCTAATTTACAGTATCCCAAAGATGAATCAATCCATATTTTCCAATTTCCTTCGCAACACTTCATATACCATACCTCCGCGACAGCGGAACTGCTTGCCCGTGCACAACGCCTCGTGCAGTCCGGACATTGAAGGCGTATCGTCATCGCTTACGGTATGCTTGTCCTGAACGACATACATTATTGGATCAATCGATAATGGTCCCTTGATGATCTGTGCAGGGAGATCAATAAAGATTATCGATAGTCGCACATCCGCCAGGTTCGGGCAAGGGCAACTTACCAAATCAACGAAGGGCACGAAACGGCTCATAGTCCTCGTATTTGCAGTGCTACTGAATAAGTTTCTCTAAAAAATGTTTTAAAATATATTCTATGGAGTATCTAGAGTTTTCACACATGATTTCGTCGGCAAATATTGAAAACACAAAGTGGTAACTCGAATTGCATGTGCGGTGCTGGACGAAAATACTATGTTACAGGCTACATTGTAAATTAAAATTCTCAGCTTTTGAAGGTCATCACAAAATTCGCAAACCGGTCAGTTTGATCTACCTTATCAAGCTTGATGATAGGAAGGTGCATAGTTGACCCAAATAGTGGCACTACCGTTTCATATACTCGTGTTAGAATAAAGCCTTGTCTCAGACGTCGACTGATACTGCGTACAACATCCATGCGTTATGTATTCAATCCGTGTACTAGGGTTTCTAAATCGGGAGTAGAGTGCATTCGCCTGTTGTCTGTTTCCCGAGGAGCGGTTGTCTCATTAAAATGCAATAGACAATTACTCCTCTTGAATCAGACAACAGACGAATGCACTCGACTCCCAAATTAGAGTCCCTACCGTGTACCTCGTCAGACTCATCGTCGCAGTCCACTGCGCCGTCGCACACCCACACATCTGGAATGCACGCCCCATGATCGGCACACGACGTGTGGTGCTCCCCACACTCCTCCACTCGAATGGAGAACGGATGGGGCGGAATGTTATCGTCGTCCTGCAATTCATTATCGATTGATTTCATCTACGTATTTCATCACCATTCCTGTCTGAAACATCGAGCCAGAAGAAGAGGTTAGCAGGCAATTTTCCTCGTCGTCTCCGATCGTGCAGTCCTGCAGCGATGTGAGATACCGTAAGCTTCCCTTCAGGACTCGGCTCGTGGGCCCCGTCCACAAGAGTCAGGGATTACGGTAGTAGTCCACTCACCCAGGTCGCACAGTGCCGACTTCACAATGCACTGCGCCCCCTGGCAGCGGTACTCGTTCCTGCCGCACGACTCGGGCGCATGCACAGATGAGTGTGTCGAGGAGGACGACGAGGCGAGGAGCACCAGTGAGGACAGTACGGCCACACTCCACTTCATCTAAAAGATAACCAATAGGTCAATCGATATGGTGGCGAAAACGATGTCAAGCCGATCAGGGCTGTGCATTTTTTGTTTTTTGATTTTTGATTTTTTGACTTTTCGGGGTTTTTTCAAAAAACTTTTTTGACAAAAATTTTTTTGAATTTTTTTCAAAAAATCAAAAAATATATTTTGGCTATTTCGTTCGAAAATTTATCTCGAGATATAAGAATATTTGTCAGTTAGAGCATAAAATGTTCAAACAATACATTTTTTCCATAAAATTTTGAAGGGAGTTCCAAAATATAGTCATTCTGAGGCATCTCATAGAAGGCTTAGAAAATTTTTCGAGCTTGGATGCGAATTTAACCCGAAAATTAATTTTCTTTGAATTTTTTAAAATTTTTTGAATTTTTTGAGAGAAAAATTCAAAAATTTTTGTTTTTTGAAATTTATTTTTTGCCCAGCCCTGAAACCGATACACTGCAATCGATACACTATACTGACACTTGCAAATCAGGCTAATGAAGGAAACGGATAAAAGGCGTTTGCTAATAAATCCGTGGTTGCCTCGCTGGAAACATGAACAGTCGAAGTGATGAAGTATTAAAAGAGGATGAGGATGAAGAGAACGTAGCACTAGATGATAACTACAGCATGATAGAGACTATGACTTTGAAGACAAGCTCTTATCAACGTTGTAGAAGAGATGCGTAGGGAACGAATTTTGGAAAAATAGTGCAACATAACTCTCTGTCATCTCATTCCGACCAGTTTATGGTGAACGAGAGAGAATGAGTCAACAGTGGGTAGAGAAGAAACAGATGCACTTTATTTCCAAAAGGCGTTCCCTAGAGATGAGGGCGGTAATGATTGCTAAAGCGACTGATCTGGGAATGAAGATGGAAGAAGGTGGGAAGAGGAGGAGAACGAGGAGGGAGGGCAGCCGGGGGGGGGGGGGCAGGGACTGAGCGGGGAAGGATTTTTAGTTAATAAGGTTGAATTGGGTCAGCCTCGACAGTG
>JACMIF010001541.1:0-12559 GCA_014805445.1 Diplogasteroides magnus | reverse complement strand
ACCACACCCCTGCCCCCCCCCCCTCCCCGCCCCGGCGGCCCCCCGCCGGTGCCCGCCCCAGGAAGTCGACGAGAAGGATTATTAGTAAAAAAGGATGACTTGGTTAAGCAACCACAATCTTCTTACCTTATATCACTACTGAAAAAAATAAACTTTGTTTCTTTTTTTTCAAAGTCGTACAATGAAAGCGGAACAGATCAGCAGCAAGGTCTTTGTTCGTGAACATGTCACGCTTATCAGCACACAAACACCTGCCAATCAAGAATTATCATAAAAAGGGAGAGAATGAAGGCAAAGCACGAACAAAAGAGGTGCCCTTGGAATGGTGAAAAGGGGTCTGACACATTAAGCACCTTGCTTCGAATTGAAACTTTCGTCATTTTGAGGATTTCATGTGTTGTCTGGGGCTGCACGAAAAGGACAAATTTTGGACCTCCAGCTAGAGAAGTGTATCGTAGGGCATAAAATTAGGTGAAACTCATATTCGTTACGCCATTAGTATCCCCTAGAGTCCTTGAATAATACGAATTCTCATTAAAATATATTTATTGAATCGCCAGCGATTCCATATCCGGTCGTGTTCTGTTGTTGTTGTTTACAGACGGGACGATTCTTCCAACGCTGCTGTCCCTTCCCTGAGACTGACGACTGCGGCGGAAGGCGCAATGAAGAATGTCTACTACGAACCTGAACTATGATCACTGAGATCTCGAGTTGAGAGAAACTCACCGTCTGTAAGGATGCACGTAGTATAATGTGATGTAGGGAGCAGTGGAGGGCATGACACAGACTGCCTGAGGATAATTGTTTATTCGAATAAGTTCGGATGAAAGACAAGATCTCCATGAACGTCTGTGACATAATTGTGAAATGGACAAATGCGCCATCCTTGTCATCAATCTCACGGCGCATATGCCCATATGATCATAATGGCACAATTGTCCATGCCTTTGTTACCTTGCACTAAACTATCTCTCATGAATATGCCCACAATCAGAATAAATTTCTCTGCGCATATCTATATTTGAACACACTGACCTCCATGATAAGCTGTTCTAGTTCAGGAGACCAAATAATATTCAGTTGACACAATGCGTAGGCAATCACAGCCACGGAAAAGGAGACTGGGAGAATGCTTTGAAGGGTGAGAACCTGAACATGGTTTACTTAGAAATTAGCAAATAATGGTTGAGTTGTGAACTCATATTCTAATTACTCGGACAGTTAAGAGTAAGCCGGAGTTATGAGAACAAGAGTTCATAAATCAGTAATACTTTTTATTTATGTCCATTGCAGGCGGAGGACCACATCGTAGGAGAGTTTTATGACGATAAATATGGTGAAATATTATACAAGAGCGACAATTTGCGCGAAAATCGTTAAATGGGCTAATACGGCGTGAGGGAATAATGGCACATCTGACTATTTCACCGTTAAGGCACAAATGTCTTTGACGCTCTTGTGTTCATCTGACGATTACGACTTCGATTTGCATGAGAATGTTAAGTACGGGCGTACCTTGACGAGTGTCCTGTGCATTTCCCGCGTCCTTTAACTCATGTGACTTGCTTTCACTTCCAGTGCATTCACCACTCTTCTCCTCATCAGAAATATAGCAACCATGACGGGCCACAAGGTAGAGTCATCAAGACGATTGTGAAGAGAATTCGCGGTTTAAAGACAGTAACAAAGCCTAAAACGTACTGTTAACTGCTCTAAAAGCCTATTGCAACACCTGTGACTGAATATTGTGACAGATCGTACTCAGTCCTGTACTGCTTTACAACAGCAAGAAGTTGATCCTTCGGGTCAATTTAATAGGCGAGCCAAGCCTTAAGATCAAAATTCCGGCCAAAGATCAAGCTTAAAACCACTCACACTCATGAACAGGCCAGGTGAATACATGAAAAAGCATCCGATAATTAACTTCAACGACTTTCGAGGGGATCTAAATGCGAATTCCCAATGACCACAAAGTTATCTTCTTACGAAATACCTGCCCATAACAATCATCCTGTAAAGGAATGAACAGAGAATAAGATAGAGAGAATGAGCGAAAGTACTCAACATCAGGCATTCCAGGACATGGCAAAAGTGATCTAAGAAATAACTTCATAATAAAAAAGGAGTTAAAATTACCTGACCTGACACAATACTACAGGGACCAAGGTACACCAAGGCGAGACCAGATCCAGCAGGTAACATTCTTGAGTCATTTCTTTCTTCATGAAGTAGGTAATACATACCGAACAATGATTGCCACGGCGCTAATGCAAGCGAAGAGGTCAACGATAACAGAATTGAGAAGGAGAACGAAGTATGACCTGAATTAGAAGCTGCTTCTGGATGAAGGATGTCTCAGTAGTTAGCTTTATGTAATAATTAGGTACTAATTTCTAATTCGCAGGCTAATTTTAACACAGATGAGTCCCCCGCAACTTGGATGCTTTGATTATTGATTTTAATGTGTCTTATAATAATAGTTTCACAGAGCTTTCAGAAACTCACTTCATGCTCTTTGGAGATCTCAGAACAACAGCGAAGAGAAGAATTACATTGCCCAATATTCCAATTGTACAGACTGTAATCGTCCATATAATAGAGCAGATATCGTGAGTGGTTGAGGCCAGCGCATTTCCTTGTGAAAGAAAGCTCACATTATGCCTCCTTTCCTCGTGTATACCATGGGAAATTGAGCTATTTCTGATAATGAGAATTTCTGGGATACCTACATATAACTAGAGCACATTTGACATTTGTGAGGGATGATAACTGTGGTGACGACTAAATAGAGTTGAACTTCTGCTCTCTAGATAGCGGACTTCTAACGACAGGTTTGATGACAGGACAAACGTGTTGATTGAAGATCCAACAAGACAGATACTAAAGCCGTTGAAGGATTGGGGACATGTTCACAGAAATAGACGGTAAGACAGCGTGGAGTAGGTTATAAACGATGCACGTTAGGGTTTCTAAATCAATAGTCAAATTCATTTATGATGCTTCCATTCTCCGCGGAGCGGTTGTCTCTACGAGCGATAGACAACCGCTCCGCGGAGAATGGAAGAATCAGAAATGAATTTGACTATTGATTTAGAAACCCTAGTGCACGTGGGTGAGCTATGGAGTTACATGTATATGGGTCCACGCGCGAAAGTAGCAGTTACTTCACCTGTAATCTGCACCCTGCTTTTCTGATTATTAAAATCTCGTAAAGATACGTGTTCTTTCTCACAGAGCCATTGCCCTGTTGTTATATTTGTGTGAAAGTGGCGAAAACTTGTAAAAATTTTCCCCTGTTCTCATATCATTGGAAATACGGTAGTAGTCGTCTCTTTCGAACCCGGAAACTACTAAAATTGCAACACTGTTGAAAATGAGCAATCGGGTATGCACACATTATCAGTTTTGCAAGGGAAGCGTCTGCTCCTTATTTTCTTGTGCTTATAAACAGGGATAAGTAAAGTTATATTGATAGGGTACTGTTTCAGACGCCTTTTTTCTCGAAAATGAGCCATGAGAGGCAAGTCTTCACTAAAAGTTTTCGACTCTCCCAACATACTCCTATCCATCGCACACAGTCACTGGTTCCAATTTCTTCCCCCTCCTCAGACCGTTCCCTAGTCAGACATTGTCCTTCATCTTCATGAATGGCTCATTCTCTCCTTCCATCGCTGGGTGCAATTCGTCATACTGTCTTGATCCCTCGAATTCATTGAGCAATTTCCATACTCTGAACTACTTTTTGTCCTCTTCTCCGTTGCTCGCTCTTCGACGAATCCTGTCGTTTATTGGATTTTTCTATAATATTTATTCTATGCCACTGACAGAACTTTGATCTTCTTCTTCGACTCTTAAAGACTTTATTCCGCGGTCAGGGGTATTCCATAGGAGATGTGGACTAGGGTTCTCTTATCAGAGTAGTTATTGACACCCGCCAAAATTTGCATCATTTCTATGTCTGCGTCTATAATCGCCCGGTCGTGTTTTCGACTCGAATCCACCACTAGTCATGGCTGCTGCCAATAACTGCTCTGATAAGAGAACCCTAATGTGGACTGCTAGCCCAGTCGATTAGGAGTTGCACCCTGGCGTTCCAAGCCTTTTCCCCAGTGGATCTTTGTTTCGCGGTACAAATGAGTAAATACAAAGAAAGAGATAGAGAGCAAATGTGAGTTCCATTTATAGTATAATCATCTTTGTCTGAATCTTCTCCTTCTTGTATGGGAACCAATCGTGAATTTCCCCTTGATCTTTCGTCATCATGAGAATGGTACTTCTCGACCAATTCCTGTTCATTCTTCCATTCAGTCAAGAAATCTCTTCCATTTACCTTGGCAAATTGTCTCTGATAGTGTTCTGTCATATCATCTTCAGAATAATAATGATTGTGATAGGCTGGAGCCTCACTCTCATCAGTTGTAAACGAAGAATTACGAGAAGGAGTGGGCTAAAGCACATGATTCGCTTCTCTTCACACTTTCAACTCACTTGAGGCATCTCATACTTCAGTTCCTTTACATTTTGAGCACCAAAGAATGATCCCCCTCTTGCCATTGCAGGGATGCTCAGCTCATCATTTTGCCCTGAATCTGGTCCTAGAGGGAAGACTTACAGTATGCTGACCCTTGAATATCCAGGGAGAATTTATCTCTGCTCCACTCATGGCAGCTGCAGTATCCATGGCCATCTCTTGTTTCAGTTCTTGTCTCAATACCATTTGTTGAACTTTGTGTCCAGCAGCCAGTCTGAATGTGCATTCATTCAATGTCATTGACTACAGTATCCACTTCATAAGTGCCATTGGCAGTGCATTCTCCATTCTTCCATACTTTGTCTCTACCATCGAGTCCATAAGAGCCTGAATGTTTCCCTTGTCACTGACCCTTTATCTTGCCCCCACCTTTCCCTTTGTTTCTGCTTGGAAGAAGAATCCTGCTACAAGAGTTATCAGAATGAATGCCTGAAGGGAGGATGTCATCATGTAGAGAATAGCGGAACGGACACCTCAGGAATGGCAAAAGCCCATTCGGGATAGTTAACGAGAAGTCTCTGCAGTAGAACAACACCACAGATTGCTCCCAAATGTCTGAATGACCAGTCTCTTTCCTTATAAGAGGGAATACACTCACTTGATGCAATGAATCGTTCCGAATGCAATACATCTAATCACCGTGGGATATCTTTGTGTTGTGATCTGGACGATGTTCATCCAGAATACACAGTCATTGATCATCGTGGCCACCTGAATGAAGAGTGGAGACGGAAGGAGAAGAGACTCACAATGATGAGAACTGCTATGACTATGTCGTCGTTGTACGATCGTCCAGTGGCAATGAGAACAATGACAGCGGCAAAGAGGAGACCTTCCAGGACTGAGGAGAATAGAGAGAATGAAAGGGAAGAGGAACTGACTGAAAGCAACGAGGAATTGTGCCTTCCTTCCAAAGAACTTGAACTTGTAATCAAGGAAGACAATTATGATTGGTGCAAAGAGACGGAAGACTCCATCCAACAGAGTGTAGATGATTGGGCTGTCTGAAGGGAGGTTAGTACAGGATGATGAAGGAGAAACACTCACTGTGTAGATCACTTGTAGTGAATAGGTACGTGGAAGAGGCCAGGGAGTAAGTGAAGACTGAGAGAATCTCAAGGGCGAAGGTCATAGTGTGTCATTGTGATGATAGATACCTGCATAATGGTCTGTTTGGCCAGTCTCTTTGTACGGAAAAGATGGAATCTGAGACATTGACACTATTCGATTGTCACATTCTGATGACTCATAGATTGTAGAATGTTCTTCTCTCAGGAGTTCCAATGGAGGAAAGATCTCTTGTTGTAAACTTTGCCTTTGTGTTATTCCATCTCATATGGGCGATATCATTGAGCACCTCAACTCTCTTTCATATCTTATATTCCATTCGTTCCTCACTTCGCACGCGTCATCCAAATAGTTTTTTGTCAAGAGCCATCGTGGAGATTCATGGAAGAGCATGAATCCAATCGCAAGAGGAGAAGCTACCAGATTCATGAAGATGAAGTAGTTCTGCCAGTGTCTGAAGGGAAGATTAGAGGAGACCTCAAAGAGAAGGACATACTTGGTGAGGAATGCAATCAGAGATAGGACCATGTATGCTATGGGCCATTTTTCATTCATTTCTCTTCATTCACAGTGAATCTCTCTCACCACTGCACTCAATTTGCCTCCATGATCATGACAATTCTTGACCTTCTCACATTTGTCACTTTGGTTGTTTTTGATCGCCTCACTCGTTCCATCGCTAAATGTACAATTCCAATTGGGTTCAAATGAACCGAGAGTGTCCATGAATGTGGCATTGCCTGAAGAGGGAAGAGTGAGAGAAGAGAAAGAGATACCAAGACTGACCACACCAATCTATACTCGCGTACAGAATGACAACACAACAGAAGATCTGATAGGGACCAAAGGGACGAATTCGGGCCAAGACCTGCAAAGGAAATTGAATGAGTTAAAAGAACAAAGGTTTGGAATACCTCCTCGAAATGAGTGTATGTGGCCACTTGGTCCTTGGTCCTACAATTGACCCATTTGAAAAGAAAAAAAGTAAAAGAATACTCGTACTTATTCCATGGGACCCCCACAGAATGGGAAGTGTGAGCCCTCTTCATCACTAATGAACCATTCATTTCTACTGAATAATCTTACAGTAAACCGCTTCTACATCTATTCCATGATAACGCTTAATCCCCTATATGCGATTTGTCGATAAGCCCGCCTTGAAATTGAAGAGAAAAGGGAACCGAAGATAGTTAGAAAACTCACTTCTTGGACAGAAATCTGTTCATGAGAGAAGACCTGGAGAGAATTCAGAAGGTGCTCTCCTGCAGGAAGACACGATTACAACCTTAAACCTTACTCTTCTTATCTCAAACGATAGTCTTTGTACACGCTATTTTACGGCTTCCGATAAGCGACGGAAGGAGGAGAAGGCTTCAGCATAGAGAAAAGATCAACATTGCATTCAAGAGAGTTTTCTAAAATACAGTCTATGTTTCTAAATCAATAGCCAAAAGCATTTTGCATTCATCAAATCTCCTCGAAGATGTTGTCTATCGAAGGTAGCGACAACCACTCCGCGGATATTACAAGAATTCCAGAAGTTCTTCTTCCAAAGCCTCTTCCCGAAGTTGTTAGTATTCCCTCTTGATGTATCCGAAAGTGTTCTCTTTCATGTTATACATGTTATGTACTTCCACTGGCAGCTTTGAGTGTCCATCCAATTCTGAAGTTTACATGCATATGCGTGTAACTGCTACTTTCGCGTGTCACATTGCACGAAGTGCAATGTGACGCGCGAAAGTAGCAGTTACTTCACCTGTAATCTGCACCTTGCTTTTAAGATTAAAATCTCGTAAAGATACGAGTTCTTTCTCACAGAGCCATTCTCATGTTGTTTTATTTGTGTGAGCGTGCGAGAGAGTGGCGAAGACTTGTACAATTTTTCTCTGTTCTCATATCATTGGAATCTAATCATAGACTACCTGACTACACGGTAGTATTCATCTCTTTCGAACCCCGAAAGTACCAAAATTACTACACTTTTGAAAATGAACAATCGTGTATGCACACCTTATCAGTTTTGCAAGGGAAGCGCCAGCTCCTTATTTTCATGTGCTGATAAACATTGATAAGTAGAGTGATATTGATTAATTCGATAGCGAATCCACATCCGGTCGTGTTCTGTTGGTGGTATTTGCAGATGGGGCGAGTCTTCCAACACTGCTATCCCTTGCCTGAGACTGAGTGCCGCGGAGGAAGACGCAACGAAGAATGTCCATTACGAACCTGTATTGCGATCACTTATATAACAGTTAGGACTATTGCCAAGTGTTACGTACTGTCTGTAGGGATGCACGAAGTGCAATGTGATGTAGGGAGCGGTGGAGGGCATGACACACGCTGACTGAGAATAATTGCATATTCGACTCGATCCGGGTGAAACACAAGAAAATTTGCGCAGTAATGGTGAAATTACAGATGCACCATAGACTATGGCCCATAGTTGTCGTCACTGTCACTGCGCAATTGTCCATATTCATATATGGGGCAAATTCCCACATCTCAACACCTCCGTCCCTCTCTAAGATCTATATGTCCAGCGTCAGAACAAAATTCTTTCTCTGCACGCTTTCATATTAGAGTACACTAACCGCCAGAATAAGATGCTCTAATATGGGAGACCAAGTAATATTCAGCTGACACAGTCCATAGGCCATCACAGCTACGGAAAAGAAGACGGGAAGAGTACTTTGAATGGTGAGAACCTGAAATGGGTTTACGGAGAAAGTTCCGAAGGGCTAACGGTAACTGGGCCGAGTGTTCGTGTCTCGCGTGCCGGAACAACAGCACAGGATCCCTACTCATAAAGAAACTAAATCGCCTTACGGTTAGATGGCCATTCGATGGTCATGTTTGAGAGCATATGTTGATTATACTTATAGACTGCGCGGTTTCGGTGTACCCCATAAGATCGCAATAGCGTCGGATCAGGATTCTTCGGTCTTCTGCAGTAGTGCAGTGTGTGCACGAACCTTGATAAGTGCCCTGTGCATCTGCCGCGTCCTCTCACTCATATGACTAGCTTTCAGTTCGAGTGCATTTACCACTCTTCTCCTCATAAAAAGATGGCCACTATCATAGGACCACAGGGCAGAGTCATCGAAGCAATAGCGAACAGCAACCGGGGTTTGAGGACAGTCACAAAACCTGAAAAGGAATGGAGACAACAGGATCGGAGTGTGGATACCGGCGACCGAATACTGTGAAAGGTCGTATTCCGGCCTGTACTGTTTCACAACAGCGAGAACTTGATCCAATGGGTCGATCTCGTAGGCGAGCAGGGCCTAAATACGGGCTAAAGATTTAGCTTTTTTACCACTGACTGTCATGATCAGGCCAGGTATGTACATAAGGAAGCATCCGATTATTATCTTCAACGACATTGGAGGAGATCTGCAAACGAATGCACAATTATCCCCAATGTTGTCTTTTTACGAAATACCTGCCAGTAATCATTCTGTACATGAACGAACAGAAAATAAGGTAAAGTGAGTGGGCGTAAGTGCTCAGAACTAGAGAGTATGTGACATGGCAAAAGTGATCTGAGGAATCCGTTCCTAATAGAAAAATACTCCTTCTACCTGAGACAATACTGCAGGGGCCAAGGTACGTGAAGGCGAGGCCTGATCCAGCGGGCACGAATCTTCAACCGTTTCATTCAATTATTGAGGAAGGGGGGAAAATACCGAATAATGATGGCCACCGCGCCAATACATGCGAAGAGGTCGACTATAACAGAATTGAGAAGGAGAACAAAGTATGATCTGAAAGATAACTCATTCATGATCAAAGATGTAGTGGAAAAATGCTATGGAAAATGCTATTATAACAATTTTGCAACGGTTTCAGACACTCACTTCATACTCTTTGGAGATCTCAGAATAACGGCAAATAGGAGAATCACATTGCCAAATATTCCAATTACACATACTGCTAGCGTCCAGGCAATCGAGAAGATATCGTGAGTAGGCAGCGGTTGAGGCCAGTGCATTATACTTTTGAAAGAAACACGTTTTATATCTCTTTTCCTCGTGCCTATGGTGGGAAATCTAACAATTTCTCATACCTATGAGAATTTCCGAGATCCGTCAAACCAGCCCACAATTGGGTATTTGTGGGGGACGTGAACAACGAATGACATTGATGGGTGGATTGAGTTGAACACTTGATCATTAAAGGAACCACAAAGGGAGATTTATTTGCATGCACTTTCGGGTTCACTTCTCTCCATTCCCCCACTTTCTCGTCGTCAGAGCGGTCAACTCTGACAACGAGAGAGTAAGGGAATTGGAGAGAAGTGATCCCGAAAGTGCATGCAAATAAATCTCCCTTTGTGGCTCCTTTAACCCGGGCAGTTGTTCATCACAGGTACAACAAGCCCTTTATTTAAATCTCTGAAGAATGAAGAGGGATGAGAGTGGGTAGTATATCAAGTGTCTCGACAATAGTCATCCTTCCGAAACATGAATCTACCAAAATTGCAACACTAATGCATTGGAGCATTCGGGCATGCACACAGTGCATTGTACAATTTATCAGCCGTTCAAGGGAAACGTTTCTTCCTTGCTTGGATTTATTAGCGCGAAGTTGTAATAATTATGCATTAGGTAGTGAATCCACATCCTGTCGTGTCATGTTTGTAGTGTTTACAGATGGGGCGAGTGTTCCAACACTGCTGTCCCTTCCCTGAGACTGACGACTGCGACGAAGGGCGCAAAGAAGAATGTCTAATACGAATTATGTCAGTTGTAGGTTTGTTAGGAATCCTTTACTTCCAGAGAGTTCGTTCGGCTTCATGTGTATTGAGGTTTCAACAGATTATTCCAAAATAATTGTTTATTTGGCTGGCAACCGACGAAATAGAAAGTCAAATCGAAGTTATCATTGTGACATTACATGCAAAGAGATCAAAACAAGACAAATTTTGTCTAAAAACAAGAATTGTACCCATGTTGGAGATCGGATGGTCGAATAACGAAGGGTAGTTTCTTCAGCGATTCTAAACATTGAGTGTTCACCCGTCATTTTTGATCTTGAATCACATACCGAAGGGCTCTTTCCGTTCTTTGTATTGCATGTTCTAATGGACTGATTGGGACATCGAGGAAACGCCGACGAAACTGGAACCATAAAGAGTACCATAAAAAGTAACACCAAATCAGAGCAATTTGCCTGAGAACCAGGCAATCTTCCATCTTTTGTATCAAACCTCTTCCATATTTTTCTTGATTTTGTTATTCTCAAGTACCGCTCGCATCTTGGAAGATATTTCAGGTTCAGTGAGATTCTGCAATTTTTCAACACTAGAACATGAATAGTTTGAATGGCCACGCACTCCCTTGTAGATGGTTTCGGCGATTCCGTGTCTTCGAACTGCTGTTGCGATCATGCTCTGAAACAATATTAAATTAGGTACTTCTTAGAAATTGAAAAACACGATTGACCTGATCTGCGAAGAATGGCATAACCAGAAGAGGAATAGCTGCGCATACGGCTTCTTTGAAACTAAAAATACCGCGCATTGATCAAGAATTTCATGGGTATGCAATTTTTAAAAATACTATAATAATCCCGCTACAGGAAGACAGCTTTTCGGTCTACCTGTACTTATAGCAGCAAAACCAACTGGGGTTTCTAAATCAATAATAAAGTACATTCCTCAAGCGTATATTCTCCGCAGAGAGGTGGTCTCTACGAGCGATAGACAACCGCTCCGAGTGGATTAGATGAGTGAGAAATGCACTTTACTACTGATTTAGAAACCCTAAAACCAACCTTTTGATGCCTCCATGTGTGAAGAAGAGTCTCGTTGATGAATGTGCCAGAATCTCACGCTGTTGTGCCCAGGATGTAATGCGAACCTAGATTCTCATTCATTTTTATTATGAAGTTAAAGATACAAATTGTTCACGAATATCCTAATATCACCGTCTACTCTTTCTTACAATCAGACGAATTTATGTTTGATGCTTACATGAGGTGCAATTTCGACTGTCAATTCTCGTCCAGAGTACACCCAGATGATCTGAAGAAGTTCATATTCCATGTGAAGATATCTTATAGAATTTACGCGGTACTCCGTGAATGTGTTGAAGACGCGAAGGAAGATCTCAGGAAGCTGGAAAATATAATAGATATGGTTCGAGTGGAATCCTGTGTCATTTCCGGTATCACTATTAAATAGAGATTACACAAATTGACGAAAGCTGATTTTTTTATCATGACATGAATGACTGTACTTCATCTCACCTCATCAATGGCCGCATCCCATCGGACGATACTGCCAAAGGCTATGTATATAGTGCCCTGAATGTGTTCGTATATTAATTGTAAGATAAAACATCCGAGATGGGAACGCTGAACCTTCGATGAAGGATCCTCCATGAACTTGGCATCATCGGCTGCAAGTTTGCGTGGTTCTAAAAATGGAGTCTGGAAAGTTCTCAAATTAAATGATCTCTAATATATACGTATAATAGGAGATGGAGGATCGAATGGACCGCATGAATACAGAAATGGAGAAATCGCTAACTGTTGCAGTTTTCTCCAGCATAAACGAGGGAATTCGCAATGGGCAGTGGAGAACGAAGACCACGAGGAAAATCAGACACTGTGAAGAGACTTTCCTGAACAATTGTTTCTGTTCCGGTATCTGGGCTACTAGTAACGATTTACGTTCATAACTTTGTTGATGTTTGTGCAGTAAGTAACGTTAAATTAACCCTATACATCCTATTCAGATCGCATTCGACACCAATCATTCTGCATCCTTGCGAGTGAAAGAAGTTGAGGAGGGGAAGAGAGGCTTCCTCGATGAATGTCTCAATTGCATTTTGATTACGGATTGAAAAGGGGATGTATTAGGTTGTTGCATAAGTCTTGTCACATTGGTTCATTAGGTGGTGTTTGCTAGCGAGGAACTCGTTTTAGGTATGGTCACCTATGTCATCATGGACT
>JACMIF010001540.1:0-23023 GCA_014805445.1 Diplogasteroides magnus | reverse complement strand
ATTCCATGAAATTATCATTTTCTCAAATGATTGAAAGCTCATTACTTGCTTCAAAATGCATTTCGTGAGCTGGGAAACCCACCAAAAATAATCTTTTTTAACGGACAATAATATTCTATCATAAAAGTATGTGGTCACGCGGAGTCATTTTTTCGAACTCTCTAGCGGCAATGTTCCAGAAAAAATTGCTCAACGTGACACCTACTTTTTAGCACCAATTTCGAGAGAGGATATCAAAATAAGAAACTTTAGTTTTCGAAGATTTTCTGAAACGAAGTCATTGAAGAATTATGCTGGTTTGAATACGGCCAAGTTGGTCACATTTCTTGAGATTCAGGGGTTGTTTTCATCACCGTTGTCTGGGAAATTCGGAACCGGAAACAAACCATTTTGTAGATATTTGAAGGGAGAATTCGATAGAAGAATAAAACGAATAACAATTGTGGAAAAAAGTTTCAGGGCGATCGACTGAATGTGAGCTAGTGAAAACAATTTTTTGCTTTTTCGAAAGTAACATTTCGAGAAAAATTTTCTGTGAAATTGTTGAAGGTATTTCAGAAAGTACTCTTCAAGATGAATCGAATGGAAAAAAGAAATCTGAAAAATATTGAAAATGAACAGAGTTATGATTTTCTGAACTGAGATCATGAAAATGAAATTCGCGAAAAATATGATTTCATGCTATTTCCGAACCATGGGGATATGGGCCAAAAGCAGTATATCAGAAACTTCTTTTCCGATATGCATTCAGAAAAACCACTTTTGGTCTTCTTGACACCAACTTGACAAAGTACTGACAGAGGGGTCCCATATTACAGCTACTGCGTCTTAACTGATATAGCTTTCATGAAACATAACCTGAAACGCGGACTGCCAGCCCTAGAATTTGCTGCAACTAAACGGAGACCTCTAATCGACTCACCCTGAGCATTCTTTATTCTCTAATTCATTCGGTGTGCTGTTACCTATCAACGGCAAGAGACAATCTCTCGAAAAAGAACAAGAGAAGAATTAATGCACTTTGTGAGCCGATTCGAGACTGTAAGAGTAGCTGAAACTAAGTGAAAGGGGCTATTTCAGAAGGTCAACTTCTCTGTGAGAAAAAGGAAGAGACGCCAATTTAAGAAAGTGCAGGACAGGTGAATGAGAAAATGTTTATGGAAAACTTAAGAGATGATATTTTAGCTCAGTCAAATCTGGTCGGAGACGGCAGACAGTGCATTCTCAAGAACTGAATAGGAACGGATTATCCAAACCGTAATTGCTTCTTGCGGTTTTATCGTTATGTATTGCTTACTATGGCCACTACATTTATCCTTATTCAATTCTCAATATATTTTGCTTTGACTTCTTGATGTAGGGGTTTTCCTCGCCAATGTTAAATTGAGCCCATTGACCAATATTTTATCCTAGGAACGGAGTAAAGAACATAGCCGCCGAATCTTCTATAACTTCGAGCTGTGATTAAATGATGGCCACGAAACATATCCGAGCTTTCCAGGAAACCTTCTCCACTTGGCGAAGAGGAGAGTGAACAAGATTTCTTGAGACAATTCGAGGAGCAGAAGAAGAATGTCGACAGCAGGTAAGCAGTTAGTAATAAAACAACTTCTTTATGTTTACAACAATATTCTAGTCAAAAATAAAAATCTCAATTCGCTTAATATATTTTTTGAATCGTCATGCAATCCTCAAAGGCGAGATTGAGCGATAGTCACCTCCTTCAATATAAATGCATTGTGAAACATATTCCATTTATAGGATTAATGAATAAAAAAATTTAAATGGAAATTGTGTTATTCAGCACTGTCTCCTTTCGTCGTCGTCCTTCGTGGGTATGGGAGGGGAAGGAAAGGGAAGAAGACAAAGTGAAGAGAAGGGAAAGAACCGAGGAAGAGGAAGGGGAGAGGGAAAGGGAGACCTTCTCCGATCAACGTAGTGTCGCTACCACAACAACGACAACGATACTACCAGAGGATGTGGCAAAGGCCGAGGTAAATAGAACATTTGAGCCATGATTACGAAATAAACGGATTCCGAGTTTTGTTTAAAAAATTTTTATGCCATCATCAGAGCTCAAATGCGTACATGTACATAATAAGTTTATCGCTTGTGAGTCAGAAATCGTACATAGGGATAACTCATAATGGTGATACAATACTATTGAAGGCAAGCGTGATAGAAAGATGACAACGAGGCCATCAGTTGGTATTATATACTAATAGGACTAGAAGGAAATTAAGCGGCAAGAGAAATGGAGCTACGGAAAGTGTGTGGGGAAGGGGAGAGAATAACAATATTGCTAAGTTGGTTCCAATCATTTACAATTCTGTTAGGTAAGAAATTAAAAGAACGCGAAGATTGATGGGGAAATTTACAAAGTTTTAAACAATGGCCTCTAGTTCTACCAATAGTTCTCGATCGGCAAAATATTACATCGGAAGGCAAATCAATAAATCCACGTAGATGCTAAATTTTTGATAAATATTTTCAATATTGAAGATAATTTTGTCATCGCCTTGTCTTGGAAACGCAATATACTAATTTCAGTTCCACCCGCGGAAAGCGTCCGTGCCAACACTGGCACCACCTTCGCGGGAGTTCGGACTGCCCATAACATCGTCCCCGTTCGGATCAATTCTCTCACAGCAACAGTCAGTTATTATGTTTCACTGTCTGAATATTGCTCTGTAAATTGTCGTTGTGATAGTTGTCAAGTACCCTGACCGTGAGAAAAAATAAACCAGACAATTTCAGCTCCCAAGGTCTGAGTCGATTTTCCGTTGACAATCTTCTCCGTGAGGAAATCGCAAGGATCAACCGGGCGAAGGAAGAGTTGGAGAACAGGTGGTACAACTTTTGGAAAATCCATGAATACATTTTCAGCCTGACAACGTTCACTATCCCGCCATCCACGACTTTCGCTACTCTCGCGACAACTTTCGCCACTTCCACTGGTTTCGACTTGAACGGGAACCAGGAGAGTCCGGGACTCTTCGTACAGGTGAAGCTAGTGATATTTACGGAAGAAATAATCAATAAATGTTCAGGATGGATGGAAGACCATGAGCCGGACTACGACAACAATCGATACGAGATTACCGTAATACTCTTTGATTGATTAAGACTAAGAGCAAGGAGTACCAAAACTGTCTTCGGTCAAAATAAAAATATATTTTCAGAATTCAGAATACTGTTTGACCTTGTATAAAGCTGCTCTTATCGTTTCAGGGAAGTTGATAACCTGGAAAGGAGATTGGTACATGAATACACGAGAGAAAAGATACGAAAGACGCCAGTGAGGGTGGAAATGGACAGGGCGACAGGTTTGTTCCCTTCCTTTTGTGGACATTTGCGCGATAATGGTGTAAAAGACAATTGGCGTATTCACCACTAGCATGGCACCGTTTGGATTAAACACGTCACAAATAAGTTTTCACCAATCCACTTCAGACTGGGACATTTATTACACTTATGTTTCACAGATACTATACTATGAATAATGTAGAGCTTGTTATCGATGATTGAATTGAAAGCACTTCGGTAGTTGATGAAAAAAATCTTCACGAAAGAATTCAGACGCCATGAAAGACGAATGTAGCACTGACGGGGATTGTGGACAGCGACTAGTATGCTGCAGGAAGAGGTTGGCAGATGTTGCAGCCAACAAAACTAGTAAACACCGCAACTCTTACAGATGGTGTGACCGTACAAAGGCCTGTGGCTCTGCTCAGTTCTGTCTTCCCTCATGTGACCTGACTAAGATGACTCATTTGGATGAAGCCAACAGTAGGACCAGGGCACTGATAGATATTATCTATGACTAAGCTTTTCGTTGACTTTGTCGTTGTCTTCTAAATATTAGGTTGGCGCATAAGTTCTTAAAATTTTGTTCCGTGTGCTGTAAAACTGTGAAGACTGATTCTGACACCAGGTCACCTACACCATTGTGGACTACTAAGCCGTGACTACTTACCGCATGAGACTCGTGACGTCAATTCCCCTGATGACGTCACAGCATTCCATTGACCAACACTAGTTGAAAACGGAAAATCATTCCGTGACCACAACTTTGTGGAAAATTGTGGTAAAACCTATGTTATATATTCTATGGATAGATCCTGTGCCACCCTACAAATGAGCGGTGTTGGAGCCTCCATCGACCACCTATCTGAAAGTTAGGCTCGAAAAATCGATTTTCGCCGTTTTGAAGCTAGAGCCACCTAACTTGGCAGGAATGCGTGTAATGGTGAGAAAAAATGTTTGATGGTAGGAAACCCTTTGAATCTCAGTATTTCTAAAGTTGGCCGAAAAATCGATTTTTTGTCTTTTCGGGTTGACTCAAAATCGATTTTTCGGCCATAACTTTAGAAATACTGAGATTCAAAGGGTTTACTACCATCAAACATTTTTCCTCACCATTACACGCATTCCTGCCAAGTTTGGCGGCTCTAGCTTCAAAACGGCGAAAATCGATTTTTCGAGCCTAACTTTCCGATGGGTGGTCGATGGAGGCTCAAACACTGCTCATTTGTAGGGTGGCACAAGATCTATCCATAGAATATCTAACATAGGTTTTACCACCATTTTCCACAAAGTTGTGGTCACGGAAAGATTTTCCGTTTTCAACTAGTGTTGGTTAATGGAGTGCTGTGACGTAATCAGGGGAATTGACGTCACGAGTCTCATGCGGTAAGTAGTCACGGCTTTGTAGTCCACAATGGTGTAGGTGACCTGGTGTCAGAATCAGTCTTCACAGTTTTACAGCACACGGAACAAAATTTTAAGAACTTATGCGCCAACCTAATACAAGCCTTCTTGAAAGTTCCATTCATTCCGAGATCTTACTTTTGAGCTTCCGAAAAATGAGAATTAGTTGTTGTCAATATGTTTGGTCGTTTCAATTAATTCTTTGCACTTGTTCTTGTTGCAATTACATCCAGCGAGCGGGTATTCACACGATAAAACATTCATGAACAATGCGTCAAATCGATCAGGAGCACATTTGCAGTTTCAGTGGAGAGGAGAGGATAAACGGTTGTAAGGTAGTGAAACTGTGAATCTGTAACTATCAACTACTACAATGAAATCTTCTCAGGATCACGGATCAATAATAGGGTATCACTAATGGGACGTTATTGACAGCCGTTTATTTCAAGCCGCCTAAATGCATTCCTAGCGGTCGTCTCTCACTGTGCAAAGACGACCGCTAGGAATGAAATAAGACGGCTAGAAATGAACGGCTGTCAATAACGTCCCATTAGCGACATCCTAATCAATGCCATTCAATAGTCGTCCATTCAAATGCATTCTGCCCTTCTGCTTTCATTTGAGACAGTCTCACTCACACGCCCCTTCATTCCTCCTCCTCATCTCATCACCGGCGGTCGCCTCCCCCTTCCATCCCATTCGCAGAGGTACGCCCCAACTATTCGCGATCCCCTTTCAGTTGATGCATGGGGAACAATTCGTCCTCAGGGTACTAATTTAAAATGATCTTTGATCTCTTGATCTTTACAGAACCTCCGAGTACACCGCCAACACATCCTCAATGACGACGGAGTCGCAGACGGACGCTGACCGTCTACCAACACAGGTTGAGGATGGGGATTGAACTCGCGACTATTGAACTACTAGACCGACTTCCTAAGCACTAGACCACTCTGGCCTACTACATTTCGATAAAACACTAGTGGGTTTTGAACTGGGCCGCCAGTCCAGGAAATAATGAGCAACAAATGGATAACCAGTGCACTACGCAGGGCGAACGAGTGAAAGGCCAGCGGGGCGAGTACATGCTGGGCGACGTGCTGGGAGACGGCGGATACGGAACCGTATTCTCATGTCACTACTTGGGACGGTGAGATATTCGAAACTTCCCACTCAAATTAAAAACAAACTTCAGCCACCTCGCTGTCAAGGTGGAAAAGTACAGCAAGTCCATGCTCTTCGTCGAGGTATGAGACCGTGGCTTAGTGGTTAGATGCGCTCTGCCATCGAGGGTTCGAATACCCCATAAGACGTCAGTATTGCAGGCCAGTGTGCTCAAAGCGGCGAACGCCCGCAGCATGCAACATTTCTGTCTCATGATCGATGGAGTAAGTCGGCGCAACCGCGACGCGACCGCAACGCACCACATTTCAGGGTTCGCTGAACAGAGAATACGTCTTCATTGCGATGACCCTGCTGGGCAAGGATTTGCACAGGTAAGAAGACTGCGATTTACGCGTGACACGCATTTGGGGCATGCCCCGTTCTGGTGTCACTGAAGAATGGATGGTTCTAGGTTGCGAGCCGAGCAGCCGGACCGCAAGTTCAACCTCTCGACGGGCCTTCGCATCGCCATTCAGACACTCGCGGTGAGTACAAATCCAAACGGCTGCAAAATGGGAAATTGTGGGGGAAGGTTCCTAATTTGCAGGCCATACAAGAGCTGCACTCGATTCAGTTCATCTCCCGCGACATCAAGGTACATTGACTATACCTTGAAACATATTCCGGACGGGTTTGGTCAAGAACAGTGCCTTCAAATGGGATTGACGATTGAGTAAAGGGAATAAAGATAACATGATGGCCGAAATTATATATACTTATCCCAAACGTGAAACACACTTCAGCCTGGCAACTTCGCGCCTGGTCACAGACTCAACGGGCAGCACAAGACAATCTTCATGTTCGACTTCGGCCTCGCGAGGCGATTCGTCGACAGGGTACAAACTACAAACGACAAGGATCAAACTACAAAAATTCTTTGTAGAACAACAACATGATCCTTCCACGCGGAGAGGTTGGCTGGAGAGGCACCACGAGGTTTGAACATCCAGCCAGGATCAGGCGGTTACGGTATTGGCCTAGATACGGTTCGCTGGTCGCCCATCAGAGACAGGACCTGTCTCGACGCGACGACGTGGAGTCGTGGTTCTATCTTCTCGTCGAAGTGACCAAGGGCTGCTTGCCCTGGAGACTCGTCACCGGTACGTTTGCGCCATTCGCGTGCATTGCCGATCTTGCGTAGACGGTCCAACTGAAAGTATTACTTTCCAGACCGCGTCGCCGTGCAGATCGCCAAGCAGCGCGCGCGCAAAGAAGATCGCGAGACTTTTCTCTCCAACTGTCCTCCATGCTACGGACAGGTGAGATGTTGCCCAATGCACGTGTATTGCGCATGTGCAATTCGAGTGACACGTAAATTTGACAGATATTGGACGACATTGACAGACTCGGCTTCCTGGACACGCCGAACTACAGCCAGTACAGTGCCATGATCGAGGAGGTAAATAAACGTTCAAATTCCCGCCTTAGATAAACAACACAACTTGCAGGTATGCAACGAGAAGGGCATTCGCATGGCTGCGCACTGGGACTGGGAAGACGAGTCGTCGATCAGAAACACCAATACAGGTGCCGTATTCCGGATTCAAAATACCAGCCACGGTTCACTTGTTAGACCCAGTTGACCGTAATAATTACAGTATCCGCCTCCATCTCTGCTCGTTCGGAAGAGCGCGATGAGACACATGCGACGTTGGCGCCCAAGGAACGCGCCCTGTGAAGCGGGATCCACCCTCCAGATTGCCCCCCCCCCTTAATTGACAACTGCACCCTAATGCTGACTTAACCCCAATTGTATGCCCCCCCCTCGCCACTCCACTCACGCCCCCTCTCTCTGTCTTTCTCGATACTTGAACGGTAGTGGGGCACTTCCCAGAGTGACTATTTCTAGCCTGAGTATCGTAAGCGCGTAGCTGATGATACGCAGTCGTAAACGCAGCTAAAAAGGTTTCAAATAGTCGCTTCATCGCGCACTACTTTTCTTTTTATCTGCTGGTACTGGTGCGATGCTGATGAAGATAAAGATGATGAAAATCTAACCTCCCGAATTCACATCAACCGCAAACTTTTCAACTCAAGTAATCAGATATTCGATTTATTGTATATTGGTTACTCTCCAAGTTAACTCTCGATCAATGTTACAGGTTACAAATTGATTAGCTACTCTCGACAATTTCTATCTAAAGTTAGAAATGAAACTCAGGCCTACGGAATCAATTAACGAAAGAAATTTCAATAGTGTGCGCAGTTCAAATTGTTTTAGCAAAAGCAAGTAAAAGTGGACAATTCTCAGTGGTCCACGCAGATAAATACGGATAAAGAAACAGTGGTGTACGCAGTCAAATAGGTGGTAGGGATACTCACATTCAGTGGCCTATACAGCCAAATCACGAATACCTCGCTCCGACCGGATACTTGTTGGGGAGTCTCTTCTTGGCAGCGAGTACGTCTGGTCCGTCCACAGGCAGTGGCAGTTCGCCCACCACGTCGTGCGCCTCGCGACGCTCATCAGGACGCTCCCTGAATGATACTCAGTCGTATACGCAACCAAACCTGCCAGTATCACTGTCTAATCACTATCCTTAACTACAGCAATAAGATAACGGAGACACGCAACCACGATCAGGCTGATCAGCCAAATGCAACATTTTTTCTATATTGATATGATTATAGTAAAAAAAACTCAGCCATCTACGAAGCCAAATTCCTGGTAAACTGCGTAACATACCTCCTCCTGGCGAGTCGGAGCAAATCGGGGTCAACACGCGGCGAGAGCTGTCGGTAGCCGGGCAGAGAGTCGCCAGCCTCATCCAGGAATAGACGCGCGGCGCGCTCCTCCAACCATCTGAAAATGATACTCAGGCACACATGCTGCCGCCGGAATTCACTAATGATACTTAGCCAAGATCTACACATTCAACACAATATATTACCAAAATATAGCACTATAGTATTCATACGCGAAGTTAATTTACGAAATGTTGGAATGATACTCAGTCAACCCGTATTCACCACAGCCAAACCTGTGGTAGTCGGAGTCGAAGGCCTTCGTCTGCTGCATGAGCGGGCGGAAGAAGTGGCAGACCACTCTTAAGCAATAAAATGATACTCAGTCAGCTATGAAAAAAAGCAATTGTATGATACGCAGTCATATACGCAGCTAACCTGTGGACGAAGACGAACTGCATGGGCGTCTCGACGGCGAACGCACGATGAGAGCGCACCCAGTGAGTCGCCTTCTGCACTGTGTGCTGAAGGAATGATACTCAGTCAAGAAAAAAATCAACGCAGCGAACCTTGTAGGTCGGTCCCCGGAGCAGACTGCAGATGGCAGTCTCTGCAGCCACCACGCACGCAGCACGAGACACGCCCAGATGGTCGTGGATGATCTGAGACGTGATACTCAGTCTCGTTGCAAATTGTACTCAGTCTTTTTACGCAGTCAAACCCACCACAGGGAGCGAGCAAGCCCTTGCCAGTCGCAGAATTGTCAACGGCGAAGCAACGTTGTCTGTGTTGTTCATATCGGCCTGCCAGTGCTCCACGTGACGCTGAAAATGATACGCAGTAAATATATGAGGGATACTCAGCAATCTACGCAGCGTACTACCTCTTCGCGGTCCGGTCCAATGATGCGTAGGTAGGTGACGCGAAAGAGCGCGTCTCTGAAAATTGATTGTTAGTCAGGAGTGATACTCAGCCTACAAATGCCCATCAACTCATCTAATTCATTGTGATACTCAGCACAATCTACGCAGCCATTCCAACCTGTGGTCGTCCACTCCGAAGTTCTCAATACGGAGGCCACCTGGGGCGATTACGGGCACGGACTTATCATGACGAGGCCAGTACGTTGCACATCTGAAACGATACTCAATCACTCAACACAGTGAAAGATACTCTAGCCTGTCGCTCTCCTTGCGGCTCACCAGCATGAAGATGTACGGTACGTGCTCCTGCCACACCATGCGCCAGAAATCATCTGATGATACTCAGTCGTGCTCGCCATCTACGCAGCCAAAAGCTCACCAGTCGTGTTTTCCATCGGCGCCTGAGTGATGATGAATTTGCTGAACAGCGGGCCACCCTCGATTCGGTTGGCGTGGATGAAACTGCAATGAGATATTCAGTCTACTTCACAGAGACGGACGGTGATTCCCTGTTATCTACACAACTCATGTCTAGTCAACTATGCAGCAAACTTCAGCATGATACGCACGGTCAATCAACTACGAAGCAAACCAGGTTAAGAAAATATTCAGCCATCTAAGCAACTAACCTCTCCTCCTCCGCCGTACTGTCGTTTGTTCCAGACGGCCAGCGCAGCTTGACTCGTGTGTCGTCGCGACACTTGACACCTGAATAATACTCAGTGACGTAACAGCATTCATTTTATGATACTCAGTGAAGTCTACGCAGCCAAACCACTCACGTTTGTTCCTGCACTTGTCCGGATTGCGGTCGCTTGCGTGATGCGTGAAGGGCAGATGGTTGACTTGATTGTCGAGAATCTCGAATCTGCAAGGAATGATACTCAGCGAATCTACGCAGCCAAAACGCTCACCGTCTCTCGATTCCTCCCAGTATCGTCCTGACAAACTTCTGTTTGCGCGCCGGTCCGAACATCCGCTTGCCAAGGTAGATGTTATTGTAGTCTGCAAAAGACAGCTGCTCGATACGGGGAATCGAACTATACATGAGCAGGGTTCGTGTCTAACATGGCCCTGCAGTCCGGTCACCATCACTTGTTGAGTGGCCACAACTAAAATCGATCCTAGTGCAAAAAATGACAATTTTGGCTCTTTTTTCGTGATTATGTCACGATCGTGTCCATGTATAGATCGAACAGGCGATGTTTGGATTGCCATTCTGGACTCTTATCCACTAGACTACCGACTCACATCTGCCGTGGACGCGTACGCGGTCCCGGTCCGTGTGCAGGCTGTGATTGAAGAGCGCGACACGCGTCTGCATCGATCGACAGTCCAGTACGAGTGAGAGTACGCACTCGAGGGGAGGATTCCTGAATGGAATCATATCCTAAAAACGCAGCCTGGACAAACCTGGTGGCCTCGGGATGAACGTCCTTGAGCCACCCGCTGGCGGGGCCATATGCGGTCAGTCTGAAACCAGGAATATCTATGTTTCAGTTCAACTAAGTAACAGTACCACTCTCCGCTTCCGCGATTGAATCACAACATGAAAATGAAATGAACACTAACAAAGTTAATGTCCTAGCTGACCGATGGACATCCAAAGGACAATATTCCGTACTACCCGGAACCCGGAAAGAAATCAATCAATACCTTTGATACAGTACGTGTGCTCGGGCATCGGGCAGCTCGACGAATCGATTGTTGCTGAAGAACGCGGAGTCAACGTCGGCCTGCAATGCGTTGGAGATCAAAAACTCGTGCCAGTGTAAAAATACAGTGAATTTCAGTATTTGTTTGCATTCAACCAAATTCCCTTGAAAATTGGCCACTATTAGCTGTTCAATGGATGGTCCTCTCTCCCATATCATATGTATAGGGTACTAATATTATGCCCAACATACCATCTCACAGATATTCCTCAATGGAAACACCCATCCCTGTCTGTTCTCTGGCTTGTCCTTCCCTTTCAGTTTGCGCAGCGACATGTCCGTGTAGCAATTCTTCCACTTGTTATCGTACCTCAATAGCTACCGTAATCCTGGTAAAAAAGGGGGGGGGGGAATTTGAAGCAGTACCCAGGCTCAATGATTCTTGATAAGCATTCGTCATGCCGACAACTTTGTAGCTGACCAGACCGTAAAAATTAACAAGTTGCAAATTGGCGTACTCAGTATTGATTGATTGCCAAAATCCAATCTACCGTAATCATTCTTACAGTACCCATAAACTCACTTGCTGTCATAGAGCAGCTTCTCGTCCAGCAGCGCGTTCTGCCTCAGTCGCTTCTTCTCTTCTTCCGCATCGTCTGAAATGAACATTCATGTCAGGCAACACACGCAGCCAAATGATACTCAATCTACGCCATCTACGCAGCCAACCCACCATTCACAGCCATATCGATCCTTCTCTTTGCGTTCTGCCAATCTTTCTCCCCATGGGCGTGCGCATACAACGAGTATGCGCCGGGTGAGTGATGGGTGTTGGTGACTGGCTACAACGATCAAACTACAAACTACAAAGAATGAGTAACAAACCTGCCCGGCCCTGTTTATTTGTTCCACTGCCTGATCGATAAGTCTAGGCTGCTCGTCGAGCGCCGACCGCGCAGCGAACAACTTCAGGCGAGCATCCTACAAAGATCAAAAATCAATCTACAAAGATCAAACTACAAACCTTCAGTTCCCTCTGCTGGTCCGATATGGACTGCACACGCGGTCCCGTGGGCGTCTTCGGCTGCTCGAAGACCAATTCTGTCAGCTTCTGCAATGTCTGGAGATTAAACTACAAAAAACAACATCAAAGGAAAACAAGATCTATGAAAAGTCAAAGATCAAACTACAAAAACTAAAGATCAAGGAACAAAAATAAGTGCCTTGATGCCTTTCTGCAGCCAGTTCTTCTTTTCTTGCGTGACAACGGGTGCGGCTCTCGGCGTCTCGATCCCGATTCGTCTAAAGTGAAAAATACGTAAGGATATGCGTAAAACCGCAAAACATTCAACAAATGCAATTGAACGGTGCCGATTACATTACAATACTTTTCGCTGCGGGAGTTGCTATATTCACCAAAAATGTTACCGTAATTGAACATTATTGATTTATGTTAATTGGAAGCTGACTATAATTCATTATTTTTTTCTGTAATCTATTCATATTTGGAAGTTTGGAATTTGACTGTCTTTGCTCACTCATCGATGACGGCTCCTTTGCATTTCTTCTTCACTCGCCGCAGCGCCTCCCTGCCGGGCACGTTCTCGCCGTCCGATACGTAACCCATCGGCATGGGGAACTGCGCCTGAGATCAAAGTACAAGCTACAAAGACCAAACTATAAACTTCAAACCTTGCCATGCCGCTCCGGATAGTCGGTAGCCGAAGGATGCATTCTGAAAGCCGACATGATCACTTCCTGCATTCAATCATGGCCATGTACGCACAGTAGCTCACTCGCCAAAGCGAGAGTGAGAGAGTACAGAGAAAGAGAGGGTTTTTTCGTGGAGGAATTATAATCCTAAACAATTTAATTAAGACAAATGTCAGCCGTGGCGCAGCTGGTAGCGCGCGGGCCTCGCGTCGCAGAAGTCCCGGGTTCAGTTCCCGTGATGTTTAAACCTTTTTGCACAAATTTTTTGTCGATTGTAATGAACACTCGAGACAGAAACATGTTCAATCACACTGTTCTTTCATCAGTAGATTGCTTTCTTCGGCAAGAATACTGTCTCAAAAATGTGCTGAACGTACAGCAGAGATGCCCTCTTTCCGGTGGTATATTTTTGTCAAAAGTCAAAAAATCGAGAAAATGTTCTTATACGAATTTAAAGGATTAGATTATGAATCTATAAAATGAAAATGGCTTTTGGATCAGCTTCCGGATTGTCCCCTAAAGGATCTGAAGTTGCAAGAAATCGCTGCTAAATCCAGTAGCTTTGGAGCAACACTGTTTCGAGCAAAACAATACCCTTGAAATAGCAAGTATATTTTTGCATGCAGTGGATAGTTAGCAAGTCGTTGAGGTGAAATGAGCAGGATCAAAGGTAAATGGAAGAAATCCTGGCTTGATTTGTGCAGCTTCCGAAATAGCAAAAAAATCGGTCAACTTCCGAAGCCCGCAGCTTAAACAAAACTCTCGTTTTTAAAATTCTGTTCTGATACGATTCGAGCATTAGTCGTTTAGATTCAATAACACAAAAAATTTGGTTTCTGCGCTTTCTATGAAAAGCCCCTAAACGGTTTGAGTCCGCTGTCGCTTTCGGCAATTAGCGTCCAGCACCGCTTGATTGCGAAATCTCACTCAGTTCCAAAGCTATGGACTTGGAATTTGCATGGCTAATTAGCGAACAGTCTAGGCTCGGTCATCATGCAGGTTGGGCCGAGCAAAACCTTTCTGGAGAAATGCTGCAGCTTCAGAAAGCATGACGAGCGCGCGTGAGCTCACGGGGTAGGCGAGAGAGTACTCTAAAGCGTGCGAAAAAAGAGGACGGCCAGACTTTGGGAAAGGCTAGAGAAAAAGACACTGTGTGTACAAGTGCCTGTCCAAGCTAACTACCGTATCCCATGACCCTGATTCAGAGTCTCGCAACCGTAACCCACCCATGGCTGTGGATGTCCTCCATTCCCGGCTGCAGGTCCTCCACCAGTCCATCCTCCTCCAGATGGCCAACGAACGAGTTGACCGAGATGCACCGTGCACGGGCACGTCGGAGGTCGTCCGTGTGGGCGAACCGCTGCAATGCACGGAGATTGAGACGTTTTTGACGAAATGTCGTGCAATTGACGATGATTTTGCCGTTTTGGACGAAACGACGTGAATAACTTACATTGTCGTGGGAGTTGTACCTCTCGGTGGCCAGAGTTCGCTCCCTCATTGGCCTGAATGGAGGTTACCTTGCTACAGGAGATATAAGCGTAAACAAAAGGGGTTCTAAATCGGGAAAATAGACATCAATTTTCTCCGTCGCGCTGTTATCTCATTCCATCATAGAAAACCGCGCTGCGGAGAAGAATGACGACTAATTTACCGATTTATAACCCCTGGTAAACAATATCGGCGAGGTTTCTAGAATGACTTTGCCCCATAGTAATCGAACAAGCAATCAAAAATATTGGGAAAAGAGAATGAACAAAAAGAGGTGACAAGATAACATAAGCTCTCCTTCATGTTCAGACACAGAGAATCGCAAGATGAGAAAGTGAATGAAACGAACAATGATTATGGAATGATGACTTGGGCAAAACACAGTGGAAAAGGAGACAAGGAAGGGCTGCTCGAATCAGAAATGGAAGTAAACAAGTGAGGAATGGTAGATCAAAAGAGGATGAGAGGGGAGAGAGGATGGAGTGAAAGACAGGGGGAAAGAGGAGAGGGAGGGATGGGGGCAGGGCAAGAGGGGAAGTGGTTGAAAGAGACTCGATGGAGTAGATCAAACTGTCCACAAGACCTTTGACGACGACTGGGGATGGGGCTGCGGTCCACCAGGGGGATTTGAATTTGCTCCAGTTACAATAACCCGGACTACAGTATCCAGAATTGTTTATCATAAAGTGCAATGAAATAGTGCATTATTTGCCGCACACATTGACCTCCTCGTCCGTCTTCTTGAACAAAGCGTCGAATACGTCGCCGTAGTCGATGCGCACGATGGGATTGCATCCGGTCTAAAATTCAATTTTTTTCATTTCTTATCACGAACAAAGTAAATATATACAAAAACGATAGAACAAACCAGAAGCTGACAAGTATTTTTGCACAAATGAATGATCACGCACTGCATTTGGATGCTTCTTCTGCAGCATATCACAATCGGTTGTCACCTCCAGATACGGCTCGAGGAAGATGCTCCACTCAAATGTTTTCTGTATATTACAGGTCTTCGCGAATGAAGAACACTCGACGATATCTTCCGAGCCGTTATCTCTCTTGGGAGGCTTAGAATTACGTTTGGTGTAGCTCTACTTTGATATTTTCACATTAACCCGACCGCAACGCGTCTGTCTATGCGCCGCGGTCGATGCATTTCGTAATCCCACCTCAAACTGCTCTCCGACCATGCGGAACATGCCCGAGAGGGGATCTGCGGGAAATCGATCCGTGATCATCGCGCGGGAAATCGGGAAAACTCGTCGTCCGCATCCGGCCAGTCCTCCTCCTTCAGATACACCGTGGCGGGAACAGCAAACTGAATATATTTGAATATCCCGCGAAATAGAAACTTGGCGCCAAATATGAATTCAAAAAGGCCTACTCCATTGCACTTGACGTGGCCGGAGATGTCCAACTTGACGGCTGAGACGGCGAAAGATGAAAGGAGAAGGTGATGAAGAGACGACGGCATGGCGAGGAGGAAGCCGTGAAGAATGAGTCAAGTTGGTAGAGATTACGCTGCTTTTTTGAACGGAGAATGATTTAAAGGCGTGTGAGAAAATTAGAAAGGATGATTTGCAAATGAGTCATTGTCGTTCTCATTTGGGCCTCATTGATATGGATTTGACTTGTGACCGTTTAGAGTATATAGATAAAGGGAATTGGGACTACGAGAGTAAAAACAGTATCGTGTTTACCTTTTCTCATTCTTCGATGGTTCTTCTCCCTCCATTTAATCTTCTCACAGTATAATGGCCATACACTGAAGTAAACCCACCACTTTCATTGTACACTTTGTGTACCTGCGAAGGATTACGTCTATCGGAAGGATACTTGTATATGCACCACCCTACTCCGAACAGCTCAGCTCTGGATGAAATCAGACTATGATTGTTCTCTAGCTGATTTGAATGCTCTGACAATTATTCACAATTTTGAATATATTTCATGCGCAATAACTATATGGAGCGATTTGGACATTTCATTCCTTTTCTCTGACACGACTCTTCCTATTTGCGTAGCCATGACATAAATATCATGGCTCAACCAATCGCTTGAAAATGAGGAATCTAGACTAATCATTATACAGCTAGCATCCAAAGGGGGACGCCTCGCCGATCTGATAGGAGAAGAATGACTGCGTAGTGGAATCGAATCAAGGAAATGCAAATCTAAATGATTTATCTCAACCATTGCATTGCCGACGTCAAAGCAAAAATAATGAATATCCAAGTGCATTTTTTTTCTTTCATGGGCATATACCTAGATACCTATAGGTGTGCTGTGCGATGTTACGTCACGCTTTGTATGAAAGCATTGAAAATTTATCTGCAGAGACTAGCTATCTTGTCCGTTATTGTTTAACCAAGCTAGTTGAAACAAAATCCACGAATAAAATATTTATCGCATCCATCTTCTACGAAACCGATAAGAGGTACATTCTAATTCACATACTTGTCAAACTCTTGCAATTTCCTTGCAGGACAAATTTCACTGTTTATCAGTTTCGCTGTTGACGTCTTTATATATATCTCTCTGTCGTTGCAATATCTCTGAATTCACTTTTACAAATTAAATTTAAAATAGTTTCGTACCGTATTGTAATTTCCGTATTTCTCTATAAGTTTGTTACAGTCAGGTTCCACCAGAAGATATGGCTATACTCCCCAGAGTCCCCACAACTGAACATTGCATTTGCGAGATATAGTGCTTTTCTATAATAATTCGAGCAATTCTTTATCGAACGCAGATACGGTAATTGGACGAATAACATACTATTGATTTGCAGATCTATTCAATACCTACCTCGCTTTCATAGCCGTTCACGTCGTAACGATTATCATCAAAATTAAAAGTTTTTGTATCGATAAGATCATCGTCGTTCGTTGCATCGTACTTTGTTAAGCATGATTGTGCCGACCGCAGGTTCCTGGAGGACGGAAGTAATCGCATGCGCAAAGCAAAAATATTAGGGTGGACAAAGCAGGGAAGTTATAGACAACCGTTATTTCTAGTAGGAGTTCAAAAACGGTAAATGTGTCGTCATTCTTCTCCGACGGTTGTATCATTCCCGCATAGATACGAGCGCTGGGAGAAGAATGATGAAAAAATTTACCGTTCTGAACACCCGGTTTCTAGCCGTCTCATTTCGTTCCAAGCGGTCGTCCCTGCAAAGTGAGAGAAGACAGCCCGGAATGAAATTAAACGGCTAGAAATAACGGCTGTCAATAACTGCCCTGCTTTGTCCACAATAAAAATATGCAACAGTTGTATCTCTAACTATAATTGATATCAATTACATCTATTTGCTATGTTCATATAACTTGTACTTGATTTTGTGGGAAGATTTTCGGTCATATTTGGTTGCATCGAAGTCCTTTACCCGAATCCGAGGAATGAAATAGCACACGAATTAATGAAATCGCAGAGATATCAGTGTTCAGCATGATGGAGTGATCGTATTTGGTAAATCAAGTTAGTTTATTTGAATAGTAACAGCAGAAGACCACCAACAGCCTTCTATTTTTGGCGAGCTACAAAGGAAGTCAATTAAGGTCATGGTAAAATCATTTACAGAGGATTCGCCCATATCCCTCTTCACCTCTTTGTAATTACCACGCCGTATCATTTCAAGATCTAAACATAGTTTATTTCAGCGGCAGAAATGACCCAGAAACATCATCAAAAATCCCATTAACTCTCATGCATAATAAATTCGGAAATAGATGCTATTTTTCAATTGCGATTGAAGCATGCAAAGGAATGCAGTGAATATTTTCAAGCACACATGCAGGTCGCTGACTTGGCTGCGTGTTCCTCAGCCATTGTTGCTCCAGAAGAATCGCCCTTCTTCCTGTAAAACACACAAATAGATACGTATTTCAATTTGTTATATCCACACGGCGTATAATCGTTTACCAGCTAAATTAGAAATATATCAGTAGATCAACATGGTCTCTTTAGCTCTAACAGAGTATTATTAGATACTACAGCAGAATTGATTGTCCTTGCAACCCACGGTCTTCCGATGAGTTTGTTCTCATCAGCTTCATTGAGGGTGAAAGGACGCCCGCCGGGGGTTTGCGTACAGTCGAAGTGTGCAGGGACCGGTCACTCTGAAGGCGGACGCCTGGAAAGAAATTCATTTGATGCGATTGAAATCTAGAAAACAATTCATTGCTCGTGGACGTTTGCTTTCTTTGCCATTCGATCATTTGTAATTGCTCCAGTGATAAAAATAGGAACGCTAACAACTGCATTGGTTCCATCGGGCACGGGAACAAGATCGGATCCCGCATCGTAGAGAGATGTCATGGCAGTCTTGATTGTGGTTGTCGTTGTTACTCCGTTCTGTGTCACGTCCACCTCGCATTTGCGTTCCACCGCCTTAAAATAAAGGAATTGACAAAGATCGAGTGTCTTTTTCAAATACAATTGGACTGTCTGTCTTTCAACTATAATGACGTTTTAAAAAAGAATTCGACTCACTGTAACACATTTGCACGTTGCGGATTTTGCTCTAGGCTCGAGGCTTGTTGCGGTTCCAGAGGTTGTTTTACTAAAAAGTAAACAATTTGCACAGTTTGTAACGAAATGAAATCGTCAGTCCCATGTTATTCGTTTTATAGAAGTACAGTGTACTTACGCGTTTTCGAGCTGTCCTTGAGGGTTTGAGTCTGCTGGGAACTCAAGGAAACGAAGCGTGCAAGGTCCTGTCACTCTGTAAGCGGTGATCTGAAATTTGCCAGATCACAATTTAAAAAAAAATCTATTATCTTGGCTGGGCACTTCTGATAAGGGTATCGGTCCAGCCCATGCGACTGGCTACATTCTATCATTCATTAGGTAAGTAGCTCAAACCTTGATTGTCGCTCCATTGGGTACGGGGCGGAGATTGGTTTGCACCTCAGGGACGATGTTTGTTGGAGCAGTTGCGATGGGATTGATTGTGATAGTGTTGCCGTTCTGGACATCCACTTCGCAGCCCTGAACGCTTTCGTTGTAAATCCTCCTTTTTACAATTCTCATCCGAATTAAAATTGCAGTTTAGGGTTTGAGTCTGCTGGGAACTCAAGGAAACGAAGCGTGCACGGTCCTGTCACTCTGTAAGCGGTGATCTGAAATTTGCCAGATCACTCGAGACATTAGCATATACAAAGTCACTTCATATCCTATCTGGCGATCGTAACCAGTCGACTACCATCTCTGTCTGCGCCTTCTTTAATACAGTGGAAAACCACCTGTTGACAGCTCACAACGGCGACGAATGTGGAGAAAACGACGAATAGAATGGAAGAGACCATGGTGGATGGGGAAGTGACGACCGTTCCATCCTTCACATTTTATACAGGAGTAGAGGCGCTAAAAGTGGCGCAATTTTGAACGGGAAGTGAGCCTCGAGACTTCCGATTGTGTATACAACTCTAAACCATGAGGCCAAGCGTTGCAGAAGAAGTGATGACTACACTCTTTCTGTGGTCGAGAACTCTGTCGAATGAATCCATACCGTCGGGTTCTACTAGACCATAACGTCCGTTTCATCCAACTATTTGCTTTCATTTATGTTTAAGACTTTAGAGACAACAACAAATGCTTACTGCAGCCGCGTGTTTGGGTACTTGAGTGGAAGAGAAATGTTTCATATCGATTGCATGTGTGAAGAGGAATGATGATAGAAGGAATTCAAAATGGCACAAATTATATTTCCCGGACAATCACTCCTTGTCTCCTATTTGTGCTTGGATTCAGTCTATGTTTGTTCAGTTGTCTAGAATGGGGAAGAACGATACTGCTCTATGCCCACGGATCCGAAAGTTGAAAACATTCTGATCTCTTCCACGAATTCCGCGAAAATATACTGCATATATCACTACAGTTTACATTATAAAAACTTTATCTTAGATGAGGTGAATGCGACCGCAGCGCGTGTAGAAACGCGTTGCGGTCGGCGTGAAGACTAATTTTTCAATCGTCGATGCACACATCCAGGTCCACCTTGTTCTGCACGCCATCGTTCGAAATGTCCCTCTCCTTCGGTTGACACTTCTCCTGAAAGGAATTTCGTCGTCGACAGCGACGCATGAGGCCAAGCGTTACGGTTAGAAGGAAACTCACCGCAATAGTATCACCGTAGAAGAGCTTTATCGCGGTGCAGTTTGGCTCCACCTTCACATAGGGCTCTGTTGAGCCGAAAATCTGTTAAACGCATTATGATTTATTGGAATATTAACCTATCCACTGTTGATTGACGACGTCATTTACTTCGAAAGCATAAAAATAAATACCTCATACTGGCTTCCGGTGACACGGTAATACCCTTTGTGCAGTTCAATTGGCGATGCGTCCAGCTCATCGTCGGAGATCGCATCGCGCTCCATCAGCTTCACCACGCCGGGTGCAGGATACTGTAAGAGATAATTCGTCATCATTTCAAAACCGCCTGGTTGTGATAATCCATACACATTTTTTCATGGATCTAACATGATATTATGAATAGTTATAAAAAAACTCGCATGAGAGCACTTGATGTAGCCCACGACTTCAAACGTAGCTGCCTCGACGCTGTCAAAGAAGGCGAGAAGACAGAGGAAAACGGGGAGGAGAACAACCATCAACCGCATGATGACAGGGCAGGGAAGTGAAATGACCAAAACGCAAGGACCTCGTTTTGGCAATTGCTGAAACTTATGCAAATGCGAAAGGGAGGAATTGTCAGCGAAATGGGGGCCGTTAAGGAGATGCATACTCAAAAATAAAACAATAGCGTGAGAAATCTGCCTGTCTTTAAGCCAAACACTCTATCCTCTTTGTTCTCCGACCTTTTTAGTTCTCCATTCAGGATTTTAGTGATTCATTTCAGAATAGCATTGAATCTTTCCGAGCAACATAATACGAACATGCATAATTCGTTCGACGTCTTTCTTTTCATTTTCATTGCAAAATTCAGAACTAATCATTTATCGACAGCAGCCGAAAAACATCAAAGACGCACATAATTCACGGTGATAAAGAGCAAATAATGCATCTATATACACAATTTCGTCTCACTGTGAGATCACAACTCAATTTCAAGGAGATCGGAAAGAAGAACCGTAAATTTATAGATAATACGAAACGAAATGAACAGCAATCGTTACCTTAAACGTTTTCCAGTACTTGAGTTCCACTAGTGGTATTCAAATACGACAATTAAATGCTACTGGTAATCCAAACTTAGTGGAATGTCCCCGTATTCGCAGGCAGTATCGTGCGTTGGAAATCGACGGGGAAGCAGGCGATGACATGAATAGACGGGCTAATTCGGGCATATATATATTTCGCGGGAAGGAGTGCGCCTAGGGATGGGAGGAGGCGAAGTCAAACTCGTTCACTCTCATATCTCTCCTTTGAGTAGTTGTCTCTAGCCCAGTTCGGGGATACTGAAGAGGAGAAATGAAATGAGAAGGAATAAGTTTGACTGGGGCTTTTCAACGTCTGAAATCTCATCTGAGCTTTTGTCTATGAGTTTGAATAACGACCGCCCGGGGAGAGGAAGGGAAGGCATAATAACGAAGAAAGCTGAGGTGAGAAAGCGCGCATGAGCGTGTGAAATTTGCGCGGAGGCCGTGAGATTCCACGAATGAAAGGAAGACGATGGGCAGGAATTCGGCTTATTATAGTGCACGGAATGAGATAGAGACCGATAACGGAACGAATAATTAGGCAGATACTAAAAATGTATAAATAAAGCTCCGGAGCAGGCGTGTTACACATGAAACTAATGTATATTCCAAGGGATAGTATGGTTGGGCGATCAGTTCTTCCTATGGTGGAATGAAAATCTTTTAAAAAATGATCCATATAATTTTTTGAATGGCTGAAGCAAGCCTGACACGGAGCAAGCAGTGGGTGTGATACACACATACAAAAACGTCACTGGTGCCTAACGTAGAGATAAATAAAGTGACCATAAAAAGTCTGAACATATCGGCATCACACTAAGGGGACGGAACGGAAAAATAGTCAAAACCGGGAATTGCATAATAAATTCAAAGGCAATGAAGAGGTAATGAACGAGATGAAAGACAAGAGCACAACAGATATTTGCGCCATGATTGATATTTAGTTTCCATTCCACCATTAAGGCGCAAATGTCCATTGCGATCTTGTCTTCCAGCCACTAAACGTTCGGCCATGAAGATATGTTTCACGATCTCTATAGTAGAGATTCGCCTAAATTCAGCTGAGCCTACAGCGACGGGTGGCTACCGTAACCAATGGGGGGCAGTCGAAGGGGACCGTACGGTAGGTCAGATCTCGGATGCCTTCTGTCGCTTCTTGATGGACGCAGGTTTGCCGACGTTCAACCAGCGTGATCGTTGTGTTGGCCTCTGCAAGAAGAACAGAAAAGTGACGTGGAGTGACAGAGAGTGCAAGGGAGGGGGTGCAAGAGGCAGCAAGTAATTTATACATTTAATTCATAATATTTTTTTGTTAAAGGATTTTTAACGTAATATTAGGGTGTCCGGAAAGTCTTTAGACTTTTTCTTTTTTTTGAAATCTCTCGATGGAAACTGTGTTCCATTTCCAAACAACTGTTGCATAAATATGTCCAGGTCCACACATGTTTACCATTAGTGGGTGATGACGTCACTCCTTCTAGTGACGTCATCGCAGTCGATTCCCCAACACCAATTT
>JACMIF010001539.1:0-23026 GCA_014805445.1 Diplogasteroides magnus | reverse complement strand
GTTGAAGGCACAGTGGGACGCGTCGCGGTTTCACGAATGTGCGCGATATTGATGCGCTGCAATAGTCGGATGTTCCACTTTTCGGCACGCTGTGTATGGCAGATGATATTTGATGACCAGAAATACACAGACATGTAGTGGTCAAACTGCCTCCCAGCGAACGCATCTTGATCGAAGGAACACACTGCGGTGCATGAGAATCTGTAAAGAGCAGGTAAAATTATAAACATATATAATTTCATTAGTATAAAATGGCAAAACAATTCCTGCCAACCGGATTTGAACCAGTGACCTAAGGATCTACAGTCCTCCGCTCTACCAACTGAGCTATGGCAGGTGATAATAGACGGCCAGAAATACACAGACATCTAATAGTCAAACTGCCTCCCAGCGAAGGAACGCATCTTGATCGAAGGAACACTCTGCGGTGCATGAGAATCTGTAAAGAGCAGGTAAAGCTATAAGTTATCCACTGGATCTTTCCTCGTGGATCAGAGAATGGAATTGGAAAAGAGAATCCAAAGTGTCTCGATGGCTAGGAGCAAGACACCCCACCTGTTATGTCATAGAATGGTCTCAATGGAGCTGAAACGGAAAGAATTCGATGTTTTTGTATTAGCAACATCCTTGTATGGATGTAAGGAAAGTCTTGCGAGTGTGCAAAGGAAGATGGTTAAAAATGATTTTTCGTTTTATGAGCTAAATGACCATGCAATCAAAATGAAAACAAGGATGAATTAGCGCTCACTGTATTTTTTCAGGCATCTTGGTCGCCTGTCTGATAATAACACAAATCTTGTCAGAGAGTGTAGCAGAATGAACAGAGGGGTGCTACAGCACTAGTCGCAAATCGCAATGAAAACAATTTATCCCGACTATATCGACCACGATGATCACGGTGGTGCAATCGAATACATAATCGAAATACCCCACACTAATTCCTAGTACGCGTCTCACACCTGAATGCTACCCTGGTCCCTCATTTTACGTGCTATTTCGTCGTCACGGAATATGTTTCAAATGTGAGATATATAGACTCGAGCAGCAGTTCCGTTAGGATGCATAATAACAGTCTCTTTAATGGACCGTTTTAGTGTTTGTAGTTTCTCTTTCCCTTTATACCTTGTAGTCGTCCCCCTTTACCTCACTCTCCTCCCTTCCCTTCTCTCTTCTCTTCTCTCACCATCATCCCTTCCCGTCCTTTCATCACTCCTCTTCTCTATCCTCCATGTACATTCTAGTTTGTGCTGGCAAAAGGGGGTGAGTTCCGACTGCCCTGCCGTCGCCCTTCCACTCCTTCTTTCATTATCATTTGTTTGTACCTATGAGGTTATTGACATTCCTTCATTTCAGTATGGATTCTTGTTCCTCTGATTCAGCCACTTGTTCTCCATTCGAAGGCCAAACGGCAGTTTGTGAAGTGTGTCAAGACCTCACTGATGGACTCCTTTTCTCTGCGAACACGTGCAGGCAATATAATGAGTGAGTATGAGTCCTGAATGGACATTCAGGGCATGTGCTGCATTCTTCAGAAGGACTGTCTCACTTAAGTTGGAATACACGTGTAGGGCTGAAGGAATATGTCAGACTGAGAAGAGTATGTAGTGAATGGGGAGTAGAAAAAGGGATACTCTCATTCAGATGCAAGAAACATGTGTAGAGCATGCAGATTCACAAAGTGTATAGCTGTAGGAATGCAGAGTGGAGGTGGGGGGATACTGTAGAGGGAAGAGAGGAAAGGAGTCTTTCAGCAGTACAAATGAGTAGAGATGGAATAGGGAAGAGAGTCATCAAGGTATCAGTCAGTCCTAATTCCCTTTCTCATCTCCATTAAGAAGCCGATGGCCGCGGATCCCACTAAACACTCAGCCTCTGAAGGATACTACAAGGAACAGTATCTACCCATATCCACCAATCACGCCCAACTGGTATCTTTTCTTCTGTCACTTCGTCTCGCATCCTCTTTGAGCATCTTGCAAATGTATTTGCCCCTGCGAGAGAACAAATGATACTTCTACCAAAGATGCATGAAGGTTCTATTACTGACTACTCTACTTGTAGAGCCTGTATTCTTTGAGGGTATAATCACTTTCTTTCCATTCGAAAGGCTACTCATTCTCTTGTTGAGAAGGACAACCTAACTCAAATGTTCCAGAAACCAGAAATAGTGAGTGAATGGGGAGAGAATTGAGTGGAGGAACATTTGTAGAGTATGGAAATGAGCAACTTTGAGTCATCGAAGAGAGTTTGTCAAATGGAATCACATCTGGTCACTGAGATTGTAAATTCGTACTTCTATCCATTCTGTGATCTTCCATACCAAGAGAAGGTAAATGAAAGCACAAGTAAAGACTGTTATGCCGCGTTCAAAATGGGATCACGACACTTGCGCACAGACACGTGCGTATAACGCAATAAAGCGCAGGGAAAGTTGCAAATATTGATAAAATAAAGTGTTTCTGAATCGTCTCGATGAGATTTTCAACTTTACTGTTGAAATCGGCTTATGAAAATTGAAAATGGCAAAGTTGCAGGCTTGTGCGCAAATGCCTGTGCGGAAGTGTCTTGTGCGGAAGTTTCTTTTTCCCATCGTGTGCGCAAGTGTCTGTGAGGAAGTGTCGTGATCCCGTTCAAAACATCGTTTCGGAAATTTCGCCGATAAATGGTTTTGAACCATAAATTTCTCAATAAAATTTTTCGCGTAGAAAGCCGGCGAACTGAAATTTGGAACATTTAAGGAAAAATTGCCTCTCGGTTGTCTCTGCATATTTGGACGAATAAAAAATAAAATATTCGTACAGATGAGATAAGAACTTTTCCAGTTGACGGAAAACGCTATTCCAGTCAGGAAACAGTCATGAAAAAATTTCAGAATTTTCCGGGTTAAAACCGCTTTTCTGCGGAAATTTCAGAAACATGGTTTTGAAAGCTGCATTAATGAGTTCTTTCAGGTTGTTATTTTCAAGAATTTTTTTTGTTATTTGTCACACACAGACCGTTCCTTCCAGAGTTACAAGATATTCGGAAATGATCCGAGTACTTACTCTTCCCCTTCGGTCATTCTTTGTTTACCTTGAGATGACGACAGAATTGTGATGCCAGATGGGGGATTCATCAAATTGTCTGATCTGGAGAGCTTCTATAAGAATGCAGAGTCACTCAAGGCAACTCCAGAAGAAGCAGCCAAGTGAGAATAACACACGAATTGGAGGGCAAGGAAACATTCAGCATATTCCGACCAGCAATGCAGTACAGCAGTAGGTCATAGTGGGACACATGAGAAGAATCAAGTAAGAAGATAGTATAACGAAGAGAAGGGGGAAAGAATGAATTGAGATTAAGTGACTTGGAGTACATATTCATTCTTGGTCTTTGCTTGTGGAGTGAAGGAGTACAAGGATTGTCAACTGTTACAATAAAAGTAGTACGTGAGGCACAAGTGAGCATAAGAAGTGAATGAAAGGGAAGCCTCTCTCATTCAGGCCATTTTATTCCATGATCTCCATCTACACTACAGACAGATGGGATTGGATGGAGCTGATGTCACAGCCAAGACTGGACTTCTCATGATGCTCCTGCCAAAACTCACGGTTAGTCGACTCCTACAACGAATACCGTAATCATCTTCTTCAGAGATCTGTAGTCATGATGAAGGAAAATTTCGAATTGGCACAACTCTTCAATATATTCGAGGCTGATATTTGTTGTAAGAGTTTCAAAAAGGAAATCTCTCAATAAGAAAAGTACCATCATTGTGGAATAATTGTTCTTTGTGATAGTCTCTTCTTTGTCATTCTCCCCTCAATCAGGATTATTCGGCTCTGTTACAGATGATTGGTGCCAAAGAAATTGATTGGTGCAATAATAATTTGATTGTTGCACAAAACAATTAATTGGTGCACAAAAATACACCGAAATCACTCCTAGTTATATCGTTAGACAAGTTTTCTGTGTACAACCAATGCGGTGAAAGACAAGAGAATCATAATGCTGTAGTTGAAACTCGCAACATTATAACGTTGTTTCTTCGTAGTCATTTCCTCTTGTGAGCTCCTCCACATTCCAGAGCTGTTCCAGATGCACTGGGCTATCATTTTTCGGCGTCAGGATAGTCGTTTGCCCACGAGGGGCACGCTTCAACCTGTACGAGAAACAACTGTAAGAAACATACGAAAATGATAGAACTAACCTGATCTACGTGTTGTTATTGCCGTCTGCATGAGAAGTGCCAGAATTGAGCGTGAAAACAGTGGGAAGAGCAACATATCATAGTGACTTCCAGATGAGTTGGAGTACAGTGGGGAATACCCCTTAGGGCGAACAAAATGCACATGAGACGGAGCGAAACATGACGAGGACGAAAAAAGTGCGGCTGTCTGACTCCCATTTAGGTGATCACTACTCACTCTATGGCAGGATGAGACTAAATAGCCATGGACATATGCGCCATACCGGTGAAATGGAAATATGATCCTTTGGTTGCCGTGATTGTAACTGCGCAAATTTGCATTTCATCTTTATAGCGCAAATTTCCGTGGTGGTCTTCAGCTTAACATTGGCCTCTTTGGTGACTACAAGAGCATAAATGACTCATAAAAATGAGAAACCATGATAAAATTTACTGTGATTTTCAATTAATTATTTTGTGCACAAACCATTTTTTGTGCACCAAACAATTTATTTATTATTCAAATATATGCATTTGCATCAATTAAATATTTTGTGCACCAATCATCTGTAACAGAGCTGAATATTCTGCACCTCTATTCTTATGTCGTTGTGATTCTGAAACAACATACGTAATAAATGGTCTCCAATCCATTTTCTACACTAACAGCGTGAATTCCCAACAGTAGTCACTGACTTATTCAATTTATCCAGTGGGTTGAACCATTGATTGTGGTGATTATGTTGAGTGAGACTGTTGAGAGAGTGATTATTTCGATGATTATCAATTATTTTATCTGCTGAACGCGTTGACAACTCATGTACATTTTATGCCATCTTCAATCTCGTGAAGAAGCTATACTTTCCCATTCATTTTGTCTTGTTATCTCCTCGTGGTGAATGTAATAAACTCTCTTTTTGAAACCTTTTCAACTCTTATCATCATGAGGGGAATAAACGAAAAACAACACTTTCTGGTAATTCTTAGGAATGAATCAATCGTTCCTCCTTCTCTTCTTTCTCCTCCCTTCACTTCTTTCAATTTCAAATCATCAATAGGGTCAACATTTTGCTGTGGGGGTGTAACACTCCTCTCACAGTCATATAGTATCTTATAGACCTCAGATCTTATAAGCAGCTGAGATACCGTATATTGCGAGGCCGCGTGGATGCGCGGCTATCACTGGTCTCGGATTCAGTAATCGTTATCCGTGTTTCCGATCGAATTTGCTCAAAAATGAATTTATGATATCCTCACGTAGCCAAGTATTGAAAACATCAAATAATCAAAGAATGTGAGGATCTCATGTTCTTGGTATTTCTTGTTGATTTTTTTTACCTTTCAAACGAATGTCCCATATGAAGGACACTGTCATTGAGAACTTCCAATTCAGAGTTCCTCTGGTGTTCGAAGTAATAATCCAAATGAGCATTGCCAGACATGTTCTACCATCGTTAACGTTCATTTCCACCAACGGCTCAACAGATTCCGTAAACACCCACACAATTATTCTTGTCACCTCGGTGCTCGAATTCCGAGGCCACGGTTATAGTTGGTATGCAATACATCCAGAGGCACAAACTTCAATTTTAACTCCAGTCCCTTCACTCGACATTTTCATCCTCTTCCTTCTTTGTACTCCAGTTCAAGTTATCTCCTCTCCCGTCTCTCGTTGTAGTCTCTAGTCTGCGAGTGAGCACAAAAGCATTCTCATAGTTGATGTCCGAATAGGTCTTAAAACTTTTCGTTTTATGGTAGTTTATAGAGTTCCTGCTACGTCTTCTGAAAACACGGAATTCTTATGTAAAACCATTCGTGATCATGCAGTATGTCCACATCCAGTAATTTTAATGGGAGACTTCAATTTCAATGATATTAAGTGGCCTCATACTGACAAATCCGTGTTTTGCACTCAGTCAAAAATATTTCTTGAGTTGTGTGACATCTTGAATTTAGACCAGATAGTAAACTTCCCCACGAGAGGTGACGCCTATCTTGATTTAATTTTGACTAGTGGGCCCAGTCTCATTTCAAGCATTTTGAAAGCACCAAAACTAGACAACTCTGACCATGAAGCAATATGCTTCAAAATAGAGGGAAAAATGAATATCCACTTTACACTTTTGAAAAGGATTACAAAAACGTGAATTATGAAAGAATTAATGTAGAGCTTTCAATTATTGATTGGAGTAGAATTTTCACGCTAGGAGATTCTGTAAACAACTGGTATGAAAAGCTCATAACAATTTTGGATTGGATAATAGAATTTAGAATTCCTCTTCGAAAAGTTTCAACTAATAGCTATAATGTTCCCGAATATATACAGATGAGAATAGAAATTAGACATAAGTGCTGGATGCTATCTAATAACGAAAAGTGCTGCATCTTTGAAAAAATATGAAAAGGCAAACCAGATACTTACGAAACTTTTGACACAATACAATTCTTGCATTGAAAAACGAATGACTGAATCCAGGGATAAAACTGCTTTCTATAATTTCATAAAAAGCAGATTCAATTCAAAAGTAAATTCAGTAGAAGCATTAAAAGACAATAGCGGACTTACAGTAACTGAAGCTGATGATAAAGCCAATTTGTTGGCAACTGCATTTGGTAGTGTGTTTACACGCGATGATGGCAATTTACCCATTTTGAAGTCGTACGCTGAGGATCGATGTGATGGGCCATATCAGTTGTTTGACAGGGCTAAGATTTTTGAGCTAATTAAGGACTGGAAAAATTCAGGTTGCACGACTCCTGATAACCTGAATCTCCAATTTGTTAAACAACTAGCCTGTTCAATTGCCGTGCCATTGGAAATTATTTTTGCAACCTCTTTTGAGCGGGGAGAGGTTCCAGATAGATGGAAAAAGTCTATTATCACTCCACTAAAGAAAAAAGCACCATTCAATGAGCCACTGAATTATAGACCTGTATCGATCACCAGCTTCTTTTGTCGAGTGTTCGAAAAATGCATCTCATTCCCAATTTTGGCTACTTGCAGTAAAAACGACATTCTTCCGCCCGAACAGTTTGGCTTTCGTTCTAATATGTCGACCGAGACTCAAATGCTGCAAACAATGAATTCTTGGATTGACCAATTACAAGACAAAAGACTAGTCGACGTGGTATATTTTGACTTTGCAAAAGCATTTGACACAGTTTCACACCCAAAATTAATGCACAAAATGATCCACTACGGATTTGACACTCGGATATGTGTTTGGATAAAAAACTATCTTTCTGATAGAACATTCCAAGTAAGGGTAGGAGAAACACTTTCGTCGGAAAATGGCGTCATAAGCGGCGTTCCACAAGGAAGCGTTTTAGGGCCTATTCTGTTCATCATATATACTGCTGAAATACCTTCTGTAGTAAAACCATTTTCAGCGGAAATAGCTATGTTTGCTGATGACATTTAATTGTACAAATCCTTTGAGTTGAATGATAATAGAAATGGATTGCAAAATGCCATTGACGCCATTTGCGAATGGGGACATAAGTGGCAGTTGAGCTTAGCACCGCAAAAATGATCTGTTCTTCAGCTAGGTCATAATAATAAGTACTGTTACTATATAAATGGCATTCAGTTGTCAGAGTCGACAGATATACGAGACTTGGGATTTTTATTTGACAATAAACTAAATTTCTCAAAACATATTTCGAGCATTTGTACGCAAGCTATGGTGAAGGCTAGAATTATTTACAGTCACTTGCATAGCAAAAACATTGACGTGCTGACTCGGATATATAAGACGTACATTCGTCCAATATTTGAGTATGGTACAACAATTTGGTCACCTTACAGGAAAAGCGAAATTCAAAAAATAGAGAAAGTACAAAATTATATTACCAGACTAATATTCTATAAAGCTCTGGGATATAATTATCATAATAGGCCCCATTCCCAGGAAAGAATCGAATACTTGAAATTCGAAGCATTAAATTATAGAAGAAAAATAAGAGATATGCGCATGGCTCATCACATTATATTTGGTAAATTAGGATTGATTCTGAATAAAAAGTCCTTTTACAAATACATAGCTTCAAGAACTAGAGGTTCTAAATTTAAAGTACTACCATCCATATCCAAGATTTACATTTCTACGCCTTTGCAAGTAGAACTTCTCGTGTTTTGGCAAAATTATCATCTACAAAGTTCCCCACAGAATATTCAGAGTATATGAAAATCGTTCGAATAATATAACCTAATATCTCTTTTCCTTTCATATTCAACAGCGGTGCGGTCGTCCGTACGGGAATGAAGAGGCTGCATCAACAGAAGCACACCCCCTCTCCACTTCCCTCATTTGTCCATTTCATTGGGAAGATTTCTACTACTGTGTTCTTCTAGTCCCATGAAATAGTCAAGTACCAAATTTCCATTTCCCTCGCCCTTGCACTCAACGTGCACGATAAATAAAAATAAATAAATAAAATAAATTGAGTCCCAACGGGAATGTCGTCTAGTTTGAAATAGTCATCGAAAGACTGTTCATCTTCAGACATTCTAACTCCTGCGAGTGGTCGATTAGAAAAAGGCCGAATAACATAGAATAAATAGTAGTGAGTAATATCATTTTGCGAATGGATAAACATATGATATGATACCTGTTTTTGAGAAGTCTTCTCTCCACTGATTCTCCTTTCGAATGGTGTCTTCCTCTTCCCCAGTGAAGTTTTTCTCGATAAAGGACATTTTACGAATTTCCTCCGCGTTGTTTCCCTAAAAATATTGTATTGCTTACATTCATATCAAAGTCTTTATTTCGGGATCAGGGGGTTATCATGGGGATGTGTTCCAGCCTATGGACTGCTATTCCAGTCGAGTAGGAGTTTCACCCTGACGTTCCAAGCGTTTTCTCCAGGGTTCTTTGGTTCGTGGGCACCGCTACGAATTGCTGACCCGCTCGCCCCCATAATAAAGGCCACAATGGTCTCTTACATATAACTATGTCTTTAGTGAAATCGCGCAAAGATAATTGAAAGTAGAGTAATACCTGAATGAGAGATGCTCCAGCCTGACAGGCCTGGGACAGTAAGTTCTCGATAAAAAGATAATCAGGGGTAATTCTCAGCTCAATCAGTGCCTTCATTTCGGTCTGAATAGAAATGTAGGCGTAAAAAAATTGGGTTTCTAAATCGGTAGTTAAATTCATTTTTGATTTTCCCATTCTCCGCGAACAATAGAAGAATCAGAAATGAATTCAACTACCGATTTAGAAACTCAAGTAAAAAATCATATATAAATATGAAAAAGAACATACTTTGAAGAACTCCTTTTCCCATTGTGAGAGTTCGATCTTCTTTTCCTTGTTCTTGGCTCCAGGTGCAGGAGGATTATTCTCATAGTGTTCGCACCAGATAATAATCTACATTTCATTTTTATTATCTAAGAACGAAATATAATTAACATTCTTAAGTATTGCCGAGCATACTTTCGTTAATGGAATAGGCATGCCTTGCTTGCCGACGTCCAAGTTCAGATCCTACATTTCATTATCATTATCATTAAAAAGGATGAATAGTGCACTCACGGCTAGCATATTGCCGATGGTCTTGGAGAGACTTGCGAAATTCCTAGGAACCTCTACGATTTCATTGTCGCTGGTCGTAAATTTAATCGATGAATCCATGATGATCACCTGAAAAAGTAAATATTAACACGGCTCGACGCTGGTACGAAAGGCCGCGAGTTCAACCCCATCGTCATTCGATCCTCCCACAGCTGAGCGTTAAAAAATTGGGTAGTGACTACCGGTTATAAAACTTCAATTGCCCGTTCCAGGGGCGTTCTAAATCGGGAATTTGTGCAATTGTTCTCCGCAGCGATGCTATGATATACAACCGCACTGCGTCGAGGAAATATCTTAACGAAGTGGTGGCATATTTATCAAGCCCATAGTACGTACAACATAACAAGAACACTAAGTGCAGCAGATAATTCATGTTCATTTCATAGTCTAGACAAACATTATAATCCTTTCTTTAATTTAAGCAGCCAAAGCATTGCGTAAAATATGAGTGTCAGTAGTGTTTCTAAATCGGTTGAAAATTGCATTTCTCATACGTCTAGTCGATTCGGAGCTATTGTCTATCGAACGTATTATTAAGAGCCCCAAGGAAGACGGATGAGAAATGCACTTTATTACCGAATAATAGTCCTTATTTGTCAGTTTGCCCAAGTAACTCTGGTTTGTTTTGACTGTCTAGAAATGTTGTGCTCTTGACTAAACTAAACTTTCTTATCCTCAAATTCCTATTCCTATTTCCTCAAATTTGGGTAATTAAACCTTTCTATTACAACGTATTTAACAGCGATCAATATGCGGAATAATGGAAGAATGGGAAATTTGCATATCTAACCTACAACGAAATCCGATCCGTTAAATATACACATAATGAATGATGAAAAGTCGCAATGGATGCAAATGAAACTCATATTTTGACAGTTCACTACCGGTGATAAAACGAGAAAACACGAAGTTTGGACAGAGAATGACCAGCAACTCCTTAGGAGAGAGCAACACATGTCACACTGAGTGTTACCACAATGTCGGAGAGACTGTGATCGTGTGGCCCTTTACCCATTCACTTTTCTCGCCTCTCTTCAACATACCCTGGTCTCTCGCTGTGCGCTGACTCATGGCAGCGGAGGCAATTTGTTATGAGCTTGCAAAGTCCTTGCAAAGCGATCTTGCAATACAAAGCAAAGCCCGGGTATTCCTGTCTCCAGAATGCATCGTCAAGGCATTTGCAGCAGGGATTCAAAAACGGTGAATTTATCGTCATTCTTCTCCGTCGCGCGGTCGTCTATCATGGAGTGGGACAACCGCGCTCTGGAGAAGAATGACGGCAAATTTACCGTTTTTGAACCCCTAATTTGCAGCAATACGGGGTAGATGATCTTACTTGTGCGCAATGCGCATTTCTGTCGTCTAATTCCCTCGGAGCGGTTGTCTATCACGTGAGAGAGATAACCGCTCCGAGGGAATTAGATCACGGAAATGACTTCTGCCTGGATTCCGTTCCCTAGGAATTACCTTTGCAAGAATTGGACGAACTGACATGTTTTCACAGTGGCCACTTTGAATGTTCGGTCTCAGCGCTGCCTGTGTTTTGAGTGGAAGAGGAAGGGGAAAGGGGGAGAGATACCATCTCTTTGTGAAAGAAACCGGCCTCTGCCTGTCACTGGAGAATCGATAGAGACCGCGAAACGAATACAATATTGACTGCCGGTCATTTCCAGCCGTCTAACTTAATTCCTAGCGATTGTCTCACCCTTCACAGAGACGACCGCTAGGAATGAAGTTAGACAGTAGTGTGGGCACAGCGATTCCCGATTCTCGATTCCATCGTCGATGCTGAGCGGTCGTTTCTGCGCCATACGCTAGAATCGTATGACCGATTCCATCGCCCTCCCTGACAGGGGGCGAATGATCATCGGGGCCCGATTCGGGGGTACGATTCCATCGGCCTCTCAGCATCGACCGATGCTAACAGGAATCGCCGATGGAATCGGTGGAATCGTGGGTGTTGGACAAATTGCTGTCCTCGAGTCTCATTCTTTTCTTACGAAGCGGTTATCTCTACAAGAAGAGACGACCGCGCGCTATGAAATAATGAAGTGAGATGCCCCTCCCTCTCCTTTCTTACTAGAGTGCCCGATGCGAGCCTGATGCGAGCATATTTTAAATTGCAAATTCGCGAAGCGAGCCTTTGTTGTGATCCGGATCGGTTCATTTCACTCTCACTGTTCATCCGGATCGGGGCGGTCCTCTTCCACGCTTTCGCTACAGGGATGCGCGAATCCATTTCACTGAAATTGCCGACTTCTCCTACAAAATGTTAATTTTCTTGTATGGAACTATCGGCAACCACAACGACCAACCTGTGGTAGCATTTGAGGTAAATTCATAAACTTTCATATTTAATCCGTCACAGATATTGAGGATTGAAATGTCATTTTGAGTCTTGTTTTCAACACCTCGATATTATTGATACATTTTAATTGATATTAAAATTTATTTGAAATGCTTTTGAGTAATATAGCTCCTCAATGATCAAGTCGAGGCTCGCTTCGAGGCTCGCTTCGCGAACCGGATCGAGGGAAGGCTCGCATGGAATGATCCGGTTCCCTACCGCTCCGCATCATTTCAAATGTGGGAATGAAAGGCTCGCATCGGGCTCGCATCAGGCACTCTATTCCTTACGTCATTTGACAAGACGGTTTCATATTTTTCGCTGAAATGAAAGCCGTTACTGCTGCTAAAACTGCACAATGAGTGAGAAAATATTTTATTCGAGATCACGACACTTTCGCAGACACGTGTACTGAAGCATCAGTAAATGCCATATTGGTTTTTATAAAGTGTACAGCTTTTGCAGAGATACGGAATGTAATTGCGTGACGCTTTATGGAAACCAATATAATATTTTCTAATGCTTCATTGCACTGTCCGTCAATATAAAGAGCGCTTCCAGGAGAGTATTCACAATAGTAAATGTGAATAAAATGGGATCACGACGCCTCCGAACAGAACAGATTTCCGTACTAGGTCATTTCGCGCAGGATAAATATAAAATGCGGATAAAGTACATTGTTTCTGAATCGTCTCGACTAGATAAGCAACCTTTATATTGGAACCGATTCATGAAGATCTAACTGGTAGAGTTAGAGGTTTGTGCGCAAATGTCAGCACGATATCCATGATTGGAAATGTTGTGCGAAAGTGCCTTTTTCCATTGCGTGGGGAAATTTATCTGCGGAAGTGTCGTGATCTCGGATAATAGATTTTCTTACTCATTTTGCAGCTTCAGCCGCAGTAACGGCACAACGGCTGGAAAGGGCCGGCTGTCAATATTGTATCAATTTCGCGGTCTCTAGGGAACACTGTTCCACCTCTGAATCGCGTTCGAAGAAGCATCAACCATCGTATAATAATTTGGGAATTATGCGAGATGGGGAACTGGACGGAGCTTCTTTATTCCTAGCCGGCGTCTCTGCGAAGAGAGGCGACAGATATTAGAAACCGCGAATCGCATATCAATCGCATATCGAAGTGCATTCGTTCTCTCTAATTCTTCCCCGAGCTGTTGTCTATTAGGGTTTCTAATTCGGGAGTAGAGTGCGCTAGTCTGTTGTCTGTTTCCCAAGGAGCGGTTGTCTCATTCATACAATAGACAGCAGCTCCTCTTGAATCAGACAACAGACGAATGCACTCAACTCACGAATTAGAAACCCTATTGTCTATCACTTGAAAGAGACAACCGCTTGGCGAAGAATTAGTGAGAACGCATGCACTTCGATATGCGATTCGCGGTCCCTAACAGCTATAGTCAGAAGGGAGGTTGCTTGTCCATTTTGTCCGCGGGAAGGGAAATTTGCTGTGGTGTTATAGATCCTGTAACGCTGAAACGATTGAGACATCGATTTTATTATGTGACTTTGAAAATGACGAATAAGAGCAAGCGATTACGAGCCTGATTGGAAAATTTTGAATTACATCATTTGAAAATTGTTTCGCCTTCATTTCCCACAATTGCTCACTAGGAAGGAAAATGAAGCAAATTTGGCTCTGCATTCTCTCGCTTTAGTGGAATTCTAACAACGGCAGAATATGGGATGACAAAGAGAATATGCGGCCTACAAGGATAAGGAAATGGGTATAAAAGAGTGGACATATAGTCGTTTTATCATTCGCCAACTATGCATATTCTTTCGTTTCTTCTTCTCTTCCTCGCTGTGACAATGGCTATTCTATCATCATCTGGAGTGGTCGATGTGAGATGAAATTCCTTTCTATTACCTTATTTCCGGCTTCAAGAGCAAGGGTATCTTTGCGAGGGATTAGGCTATTGGGATGATAGGGTTCTTCTCGTTTTCACATATATACATTTTTTTACACCAATAAGACAATTCCGAGCAAATTTGAGAACATATCATTTTCATTTGGACTCTTTCTAGATAGTTATCTAAATCCTATGATTAACGGTGTTTTCGCTCGGATTGAGTAATTTCATGATCATTTTATTACAGGCTCAGGATGCCCCAACCGCCGTTGGTGGAAGCGACAAGAAGAACAGTACGATCTATTCATTTAACATTCCAATGAGAAAAAGAATATTGAAATCGCAGAAAATGACATATATATGTATTCTTGAGCAGTCAACGTATTGGGACATAATCTGTAGATTGTTTTCATGAGAGATTGCGTTGAAAAGTGCTCAAACAGCAAACTTCAAGCATACATTTCAGGAATGACTCGTGGAATCTACGATTGGGACATCATGTAATTTTCTTTTCACTTCAATCGAACATAAATATGACTGAATAAATCACTTTCTTCACGACACGCTTACATTGTGACTAAAAGATAAGAACGAGGGAACATATGCGCCACGGAGAGCCATAATGGTCTGTGATGCGCCACAAAACAATGCTCAGATTCATATTTCACCAATATGGCGCAAATTTACATGGTGGATTTACAAAATTGAGGGTATGCAGCCAAATCAGAATGACAAAATACGCACAGTGTGTACCGGGTATAACAGTTCGATTATGACTCCTAATAATCCTTTGCATCTTCTATCTCACGATTTAGTTGACTATTCGATATTCATCCTGTTCTGCCGAGATTAGGGATCGCATTATGGAACGTTGTTGACAGCCATTCATTTCTAGCAGTTTAATTTCATTCCAAGCAGTGTCGTAAAGGGCTGGTTCGAATCCCACGAAGAAAACGACTTTTGCACAATTTTGAAACATTCAGAAATGTGAGAAAATATGCTTATTTTAACCATCTCTATTGATCTCCGTTAAAAAATCTTGATGTCCACGGTCATACCTATTTCTTGAATATAAACGAAATTTAATCTTGTTGGATTCCGGTGATTGATCAAGCAAAAAATCAAGAAGTCCGTGAAACGAACGATAGAAATGAATTTTCCTACCGATCTAGAAACCCTAGTTTGTGCCATGGAACGTGAACGAATGGGGTACATGCATCGTTGTCATTATCGCAGCGCAAGCGTCCCTTTCATCAAAATGACGCAAAAGTCCATGATGCTGCTGTCTTTCACCTTTCTCTGTATTCACAAATTGCAGGTGGTGCCCAACAAGCAGTGCATCGGCTCCTTCCACGATCGGAAATGGAAGAAGACGTTCGCTGTGCTCGAAACTGACAATCCAAATCCGCATGCTCTAGTTTACTTTTAGGTAATTTGCATTTTAATTCCGCAAGAGAAAGTAGTTTCAGGGCTGTGTATGTTGTCTTGCACGTTTTCACCCTCCTGACGATGCTGGCGGCTGCAGTACGCCCATTCGCCTACAGGCTTACCATGGTATTCAGGGTGTGGAAAGGAAGCAGAAGTGCATTTTTCTGTCATCTAAGTCCATAGCAGCGGTTGTCTCTGTAACCCTATGGACAACCGCTCCGAGGGAATTAGACGACAGAAAAATGACCTTGTGCTTCCTTTCCACACCCTAATGGTATTTACGTTTCTTGCATTCGAAACATAATCTTGTTCCAAAAATAGGCATTGATTTAGGTTAGGGTTCAAAATCAATAGTAAAGTGCAATTATCATTCGTCTGCTACACTTGGAGCATCGTCTATCGGATGAGTGAGACCGCTCTAGTGAATTAGACGACACCCTATTACTGACTGACACTGGCTTTGAAAGCCTAATCTATAAAACATCTGAGTTATGATTTTGCACTCTTTTCGACTCCTCTTGCCCTTTGAATAAATCTTTGCAAATTTATTATAGCATGATGTTTTGAACATTTTTTTTTCGAAAATAATGTTTACTTAATTTGAACAACAACATTCATTCAGCCTGGCTACGCATCAGACTGGAACGCCTTCTTTTTGCACCGACTGAACTTGGGAAGGTATGCGGTACAAAAATCAAATCAAAAGAATAATGATGCAGTGGTCAAGTAAAAAGAAATTAGATAATTTGCACAGAGATAGTTTAGTCATTGGTTAAGCACAAATACGAGTGTTTATTATCTGACACAGCGAGAATAAAACAATTTCAGGTCTCGCGAGGAAGTGAACCTCCAGACATTTGGATGAGCAGCCCAGTATGAATGTGAGGATGACAGTCCAAACGAAAGGAAAAGTGAAGAATGATCGCGATGACATATAAGCGGACAAGAAGCCGAGAAGACTAAGATTATTATGCCGAAATGTTGTTGACTTATCCGTGTTTTATATGAAGCGATGAGATAAACGGGGGTGGAAGATGGCTATACCGGGCAAGTGAAAGACAAGCGAATAGACAGCAAAGATTTTTATTGAAGATGCAAACATGAGACAATATAGTTGCACGAACAGAAAAGAATCCGGCAAGGAAAGATATTGAACAAACTCGAGGGGATCCGATTGAGGTAGAAAATACATTTGGCCTTCAACGTTAGGAATGCCGCGGAAGAAACGAATATTGTTAGTTGACATGTCAAAGCAAAAGAGTGCCATTGATATTCTTCGTACTACACAAAGATCTGTGTAGAGTGTGGCTTGGCCTCGGCCCATGGATCCAGTGGTAGAGCCCAAGTTCATGGTTCGAGAGGTCGTGGGTTCGATCCCGCTTCCTCTAAATTATTTGCCCCCTCGGCTATCTCGTCTACATCTGTTCACTGTCTGTTCGTCGTTCTTCATATCTTATGAAGTCTTTTCTCTAAACGGTGGTTTATAAGACGTGAAAGATCAAAACAATAACTATGGAAATATCGACCTTATTGAGTGACAGGCTGAAAATGACGAAGAGTAGCAAATCACTACGAGCCTGCTTGCAAAATTCTGCATTACATCATTTGGAAATTGTTTCGTCCTCATTTTCCACAATTACTCACAGTGAATGAAAATGAAACAAATTTGCATTCTCTCTCTCTCTCTCTCTCTCTCTGCATTCTCTCGCCTTAGTCTAATTCTAACAACGGCAGAGCATGGGATGACAGAGAGAATATGCGGCCTACAAGGATAAGGAAATGGGTATAAAAGAGTGGGCATATAGTCGTTTTATCATTCGCCAACTATGCATCTTCTTTCGTTTCTTCTTCTGTTCCTCGCTGTGACAATGGCTATTCTATCATCGTCTGGAGTGGTTGATGTGAGATGATATCCCTTTGAATTACCTCCTTTCCGACTTCAAGAGCAAGGATATATGTATGTGCGAGGGATTAGATCACTGGTATAAAATAACACCAATAAAATAAAATTCCGAGCAAATTTGACTAGATCATTTCATTTTTCATTTGAACTGTTGCTAGATTGTTATCAAAAACCTATGATTAACGTAGTTTTCGACGGGGTTGCGTCATTCCACGATCATTCCCCTGAGTATGTCATTACAGGCTCAGGATGCACCAACCGCTGTTGGTGGAAGCGACAAGAAGAACAGTACGATCTATTCATTTAACATTCGAATGAGAAAAAGAATATTGAAATCGCAGAAAATGACATATATTAGGTTGGCTGATAAGTAACTAGCCATTTTTTTGAAGAAAGCTCCTAGAACCCATTGAAGGACCCTTGTTCTGAAATTTATGGTGGTTGGTGGGGAGGGCGTGAACAACCTATGTAAAGAGCAATACTTCATCTCTAAGCTTTATAAAAAGAACGCTGGCTCCAAAGTGTGAATTTCCGCAACAGACATTGTGCATTTTGGATGTTGTTTGGATTATTGCATTTTTCCTGCAATGACCGGCAAAAGTTATGAACCAACTATGAGTGGATATGATGGATGATAGTTGCGCGCATGACACCGATTTTTGGTTTCTTATTTACTCTCACTGTTAGCAAAATATTTCGCAACAAACGAAAACTGCAAAAGTCGCACCCGGCGTCTTCGGAGAAATGCCACTCATGGATACAAAAAGGTGCAGTCATTTCAAAGTACTCAAAATTACTGTTGAGTAGGGTAGTAATAAAAACAGATTGAGAATTGGTAATTGGTAACTTGAACCAGAAAGGAAAAATCATTGATTGATGTCCTGCTTTATTGCGTACTGCGCAGTCGCCGTGAATTTTGACATTTTAGGAAAACTCCTGGTTTTCTCTTCTAGGCACGATTACCTACCAAACTGTGTATTGATAATTACAAGTAGGCTCGACGCTGTACATTCGCTATTTAGTCATGACGAGCCCATTCAAACAAAAAGCAGCATACATTATTCTGTATATGCAGTCCGAAGTAAAAAAATCACAATTTGTCAAGTAAAAATTTGAATTTCTTGTACATTTTCAATTCAGTCAGAATAGTGCATTAAGGCTACTTAGTAGTGCGCACATAAATACAGAAATCTGCAAAAAATCAGCTTTCTGTTGATATTTTAAAATTTCCAATTCCCATGAAATCGCAAATTCACAGATTTTTTACTAAATTGCCGGGAAGCAGGACAGGACACAATCGCGGTTTCTGTACTTTATCGTGCATGCAGTACAGGTATCACCAGTTACAACCCCTATTTTGATATGGACCACAAACTCGATGCTAATCGAGAAGAACTCGATTTTTGATCCGGGACCACTTTGTCATGTGTCATCTTTTGCACCTTGCAGTTTGAAGGACGCTTGCGCAGCGATGGCCATATCGTGCATTAATTATGATAATGAGTGGCCTACCACTATACAGTATAACTCCAATGCCCATTCTTACGAAAGAACTTTTGGGATGCATTTCAAAAATGGCCAGTTACTTATCAGCCAACCTAATATATGTATTCTTGAGCAGTCAACGGATTGGGACATAATCTGTAGATTGTTTTCATGAGAGATTGCGTTGAAAAGTGCTCAAACAGCAAACTTCAAGCATACATTTTAGGAATGACTCGTGGAATCTACGATTGGGAAATCATGTAATTTTCTTTTCACTTCAATCGAATACGAAATGTCTGAATAAACTGCATTCTTCACGACACGCTTACATTGTGAAAATGAGAAACGAAGAACGAGGGGATTCAAAAGGCGAAAGGAACTAAATCGTCGATTGCAAGTATAATATAGTGCAAGAACGTGCTATCCGTCAATACGATAGGACCGCAACGCTACCGGGGCTCTGGTCTACGGGATACTACGGGATAGCATTACGGGATGTCAGGGGTAGGCCGTGAAATGAAAAAGTTCAATTACAGTGATTTTAAGCCATATGCAGCATGGATTGAATAGGATTTTGATTATAGGGTTTGTGTGCACAACAATGAATTCACCGCAACATTTCTGAGTTGAAATGGCTTTGGATCTCTGACATTTTGCGTGGAACATGGCCATTTCATGAGATTGTATGGATTGCATTGTTGTTGTTTTATCACGCTCTAGCCAATCTAATACTGAAAAAGTTCGGTCGTCTGTACATCTCACTAGTAAAGGGTCTGAGGACACAGAGAAATTAGAAATAATGACTTATTCACAAATCATCTCCTTCATCGACAGAGGATTTTATCTCACGTTGGAATGCGAAGTCAGAGACCTTACAATAGAACAAGTGAGTTAGCTAATTGTAAGCACTAATACTAACTAAATATTATGTGTTGAAAATGAAGAAGGATGACGTTATCATCAATGATCATCAATTGCTTATCATGTTATCTACATGAAGATTAATTTAGCCTTATCTTACGTCATTTTGTTTTCAACGTGTCAACCAATATGCACTTTATTCGGACACTTCATGAAAATACATAAGATCTAGTCCACATCTTCTTACGCTATATTTCGGCGTCTTTTTGCAGAGTGAATTAGTAAAACATAACGTCAATTGAAAGGTATGTTTGCGGTGGCTATAAGACGGGTTTATCGAACAAGCAGTTAGAAGGATGTCCGTAACGTATAAGTCATTGCCACCATGTCAAAGAATTAAACATGCGTCATGAAAATGTATATGGTCTACATCATGTGATGATGCAGTGTTCAGTACGGAAATATAATCAGGTTTACATTAACTTTTTTGCACGTCTTGCATATGATTCGGCTTTCATCATAAAACATTATCAACATAAAAGCGACTTGAAGGTACATTTTTGTGGTCGTCATGTTTACCATACGAATCGATATGTGCATTTATTTATCAATGTTTTCGGTAGGTATCATAGGATAAACGTCTGCATCAGAATCAACTGCTAGATATTAAAAAAAACATTTTCAAACCGTTAATGAAAATAATTCTTTAAGTATTTAAAATCGATATCATAATGAAATATTTTTGCAGAATAATATCTGAAATGAATTTTAGAGATTATATTTTTTTGTTAATATTCAATCTCGAGCACGTCTACAGGATACTTATAGCCGTCAACGATATAGAGCGGAGTATGGTCATCGGCAAGGGCCACACCATGTTGAATAAGAAAATATTCCTGCAACAGAACCTCTTTATGCATACAAAGATAGGGAATAACTTACGCGAACTTTTACAATAACTGGAATGCGTAGAGTTGTGTGACGTCCGGTGACATTGAGACGGGCTGTAAAACGCGAGGAAGAATCCAGGTGAAGGTTGAGATGGCCTCCCTCCAGAAAAATGTTGTTGTCTCCCAGATGATTCGTACGAATTCGATGCTTTGACATCGATTCGGCACCGCAATGTCTTCTGCAGCGATTGAAGAATCGTGAAGATTAATGTTGAAACGGAGATTGAAGAATCGTGAAGATTGAAGAATCGTGAAGATTAATGTTGAAACGGAGAAACTTCAACACTTTGCTGATCTGTCCCCTGCTGCGATGCCGTTTCCATCACTATCGCATCAAAAAATATTTACGGAGCCTGATACGCCATCATCTCCGATTCGGCTACTTTCCGCCCTGCCGATACGATGTCGGCCATTTCGTAGATGTCTTATGATAATCTTTATCGTAACGGTCATGATTTCACTAATTGCACTCTTCTGCAAACTGCTATTGTCAGAATGGTGGGCCAAATGGCGGGGAACCACTAATTGGTTGTCGGGGCACGCACACCTCTCTAGTGCACAGTCGTCAGCCAGATGTAGTGTGTTTATCCGGTATATCAAGATGGTTTTCCACAATAAGAAGATCAGAAGATAAAGGAGCAGACAGTCAACAAATGTAAATGAGATGGCCCAGGGGAGCAAAGATTTTGGAGGACGAACCCCTCGACCTCTTGAACCATGGACGAGTGCGCTACCGCTGCTACCATTTTTCTTCCGAATGATCGTCTCATAAACTAGAAAATCACTGGAAGGAGTAAGGCGAAGTTAAAATCGCATTCACCGCCCACACTAGGGGCTAAATCTCTTGCACGGTTGTGGCGTAAGTGTCCATATAACGTTGTCGTTAGAATGATGTTTTGTAAGCGAGAGTGTACTTGCGCCTTCCGATTCTCCGAACTCTTCTGCCCATAGAGAACAGCTCATACAGGAATTGTGACAATATATTTTTTTGCATTTTTCACAAAACTCCTGGCTCAAATAATGCAACGTTCAACAGATGTAAATAAGATACGAGTGTAGGGACTTCGAAGCGTCACTGAATTCTCTAAAAAGTTACTTTTCTCTCTGGAACCGCAATATGCGAAACCGAATTCTGAGTCGATTCTGAGTCTCATTTTCCCACCATCGTCAAAAGCTGTAGGGAATGCACACAGAAAAATAAGATTTGGCGGTGGTATTTTCTGACTTATTTTTCTACCGCCCAGCGGTAGTTTAAACTACCGTCCAGCCGTAGTTTTAGCTTAAAACTACGGCTGGGTGGTAGTTCTAAAATACCGCCGACAAATCGGTAGTTTTCTGCTTGAAAAACTACGGCTGGACGGTAGTTATTTTTCTCTGTGTGTGATCTTGTAAAATATTTCGCAATTCTTAGTCAGAAATTCAGTGTTCACTAAAATCGAAAGAGCGAAAATTACCACAAATTCACTCAAATCCTTTCATATTCCCAACTTGGTTTCCATTGCTCGCACTTCTGTGAACGTGAAATTTGTTCGAACTAATTGGATAAATTTTTCGGCGACTCTACTTTACTATTTCAACATATCGCCGCTCAGACTTGTCTCGTCCATTCATTCATAGCCTAACCCTCTGTGCCCGTCTTACTGGTACGGTGTCGGTGACTTCAGTACAATTATCATCCGTCAAATCTGTGCGGAGCGGTTATTTCTCAGATAAAGCAAAGATCATCTATCCCGTAATGTTGCAAATACATTGACGATGCATGAGGGAGAGGTAAACACTCGGTAAGAGGACGAAGTTCAGAAGGCTCAGCTATCTCTGACAAGCTGGGAACGGACTCTCAACTAGGGTTCTCTTATCATAGCAGTTATTGACAGCCGTAAATTTCAAGCGGTCTCTCTTCCTAGCGATCGTTTCTGAGATGTACAGACGACTGAACTTTTTTCACTATTAGATTGGCTAGAGCGTGATCAAACAACAGCAATGCAATCCATGCAATCTCATGAAATAGTCATGTTCCACGCAAAATGTCAGAGGACCAAAGCCATTTCAACTCAGAAATGTTGCGGTGAATTCATTGTTGTGCACACAAACCCTATAATCAAAATCCTATTCAATCCATGCTGCATATGGCTCATTTTCCCACCATCGTCAAAAGCTGTAGGGAATGTGATCTTGTAAATCTAGTTAAACTACGCTCGCTAAGCTTCTCACGCTAAGCTCCTAAAGCTTAGGCCTTCGCGCCAAAAAACCGACACGAACAGTTAAACGAAACACTTGATCAAATCGAAAAAAATGGATCGCAACGCTCGCTACGCGTCCACCCAGGCTTCGTCTAGGGTCGAGCATACGGCATTGATCAAGAAAAAGTGGGTCATTTTCCCATGAAAATTTTTTTTTTGAAAAAGTGGCTGAGGTCAATGTATCTCTTAAGTACTTTCC
>JACMIF010001538.1:0-23028 GCA_014805445.1 Diplogasteroides magnus | reverse complement strand
GACCCAGAAGAATGGAACCGAATCATGGCACTCCAGATCCAGTGACCTACAACACCCAATGGCACTGCTTGGCTGATCTAGATAAAGAGTGTTAAACTGAAACTGAAAAAACTGAATACGAGCGAGCAGCGTTCAGATAATATTTCTATTCTCAGGATCCCCTATTTGGCGGTCCCTCTTGTGCTTGAACAATAAATGCGGGTGGGCGATAGGGTTTCTAAATCGTGAGCAGAGTACATTCCTCTGTTATCTGATTCCCGAGGAGCGGTTGTCTCATTCGTGCAACAGACAACCGCTCCTCGTGAATCAGACAAAAGAGAATGCACTCTACTCCCGATTTAGAAACCCTAGTGGGCGACAAAAACACATATTCACACGTATTTGCATGAACTCTGATGCAGAATGCATGAAAGCGAATGATCTAACTGCGCAGAGAAGTCAGAGTAATGCTCTCTCCCCCCTGCAACGTGACCAATGCCCGGTGGTACATTCTCATTCTCACTCCTTCCCCTCCCCCAAGTGGTTGCTCCCTCCCCACTCCTCCTCCCACAACCTTTGGCACCAAGACGGCCAGGGAGGGTCCGTACGAGAATCTGGAGAACTTCATGGATGAGTGAGTGGCTATCGCCTGATTATCGATTGATTATCGATTGATTCAGGAAGACTTGCGTCTCTGGAGGAACGCCCTTCACCGGCAGCAATGATGAGGCGCCCGTTAACAGGACAAGTCTACAGTCGCTGCATCTTCCGAAGCAGATGCGGGTTCTCAACAGAGACTGGAAGAGAACCGCCACGAGATTTGCCGAGGGACAGTACAAGTTGGTGAGTGCCAGTCAGATGCCTCTGTTATCTCCTATTAAGCTGTGATCCCATTCACAGCTGCCTAACCGGCAACAGACAGATTATTCTGATCGAATCTTTGACCACTCGACCGAGAGTAGTGTAGGGAGAACGAAGTGAGACCAGGAAAAGGCACCGAGTTCAACCAGTCGCTAGACAGTGTGATGGTGTAAATGAGGGCACTAACCTTGACGCATTAGTTCACGCGTCGCGGTCGGTTATCGATTGAAAAGTACCGTAATCTCTTCAGATGACCGACTTCTCGCGTCTGCCGTGGCCGTTCGACTACTCGTACGCGTTGTCGGTCTACTACTGGAGGACCGTCTCGCTCGTCTGTCTTCGGCTCGGCCAGAGAATGGGAACATTCGCCCTGACGACTGGAGTGCTGTGGCTCTTCTCTCCATCCGTCCTCACTCTTGTCATCTACCTGCTGGGCCCTCTGCATCTCTATCTTCTGCACAAGAAACACGACGAGGTAATCTCCTAGAACGGACACCCGTGAAAGACCACAGTGAATTGTAGGTTACTGTAGCAAAATATACAGCCACAGTAACCCTATCGTAATCCTACAGCATATCAAAGTCGTGTCAACTCCAGTATACGCTAATCTCCATCCTTGCAGAGATTCCTCACCATCTTCGACCGTCGCGTGCTAATCATGGCCTACTCGTTCGGCCTCGGCTTCCTTTCCGAGTACAATCTGCGCGAGTACATCCTGCCCCCAGACATGCCTCAGCCCTACTTCATGCCCCTCATGGTGGGAGCGATATTCCAAGTGAGTTGCTGCCACCCGCAAATGGCTGAACACTTCCCTAAGCCATCTCTAAACTCTCAGGGGCTATTAGGAGATTAGAGGGGAGATGTCAACTTAGATGCCACTTCCACCATCTATATATTTATTGCCTACCCTTTAAATCGCTTCTCTTACAGTATGCGGGACCGTCGATGGAGAAGAAACGCGCTCTGATCGTGCTGACGTGCATCGGATCGACAAGTGAGGGGGTCTTCTTCAACTCATAGGATGTCCAGCAACCTCCCAAGTCTCCCCACGGATAGCCTAGTGGTTATCTGCTAAGATACAGTCAAAGTAGCGTCATATTTCCTTTAATAGTGCCTGGCCAATGTCAAGCTGCCTTCAGCTCTGGTGGCTCTGGGCATAGCGGAGATGACGGATTCGCTGTCCCAACTCTACTTCACCTCGCTCTTCCTCGCCATCGCCTTTGCGTACTACAACCTGCAGTCGACGATCTACACGATCAAGATCAGTGAGTCTGCGAAGGACGGCTAGGGAGTAGTAGGGGCCCCCCCCCCCCAGCCCCCCGGGGGGGCAGGGCAAAACCAAAACCTTCAAGATACTGGCTGCTGGGAATGCCGGGTATGGTTTAATTCGTCCCCCCCCCCCCCCATCCACCAAGGGGTGCAATCCATATCCAAAATCATGGGTGGAAATAAGGAAAACGACGAAATACGGCACGCTTCAGATGAACTGGACGTGGAGTCTGACGTCATCAAGTCGCTGTCGGCCTTCCTCTGGTTCGGCCTCATCTACACTGTCGCGTGCGGCCGGGAGGAGCCGGATATGGCGCTGCATCCCTCCGTGAGCGACACACTTGAACGAAAATGAGTGGCATACACATGACAATAGTGATTCACCGCTGAAAATCATTCGGCATTTTAACATTTCCTATTACCTTATCATCACAAGGGCTTGGTTCAAACCCCGACCGGTCCAAATGAAAACAAGGGAAGGAATGAAATGGTTTGAATGGGGTTCAAATGCGACACTCCCCTTGATACCTTGATACTTGATCTTCTCTCAATATACAGTTCACTTCAGGTCAATCGCACTCAACAACTCTTCTACACAGTCCTCTTCTAATGCCCCATCACTGCGCTCAATGAATTGGCCCATGATATTTACCTCCACGAATGATAATAAACATGTGAGGTACAAGAGAATCTAACGATAGATCTGGCCGATGACCACCTACCGACCGATACCTGTGGCAAAACATAACATGACATATTTATCTGTTTCAAATGTGGGAAGTGTGCAGATCATGGGGTATCCTAAATTATTCCTAGTCTCTACTCCATCCGTTGCTTCATATTGCTCACTTTACTTCGTCGATCTATCGAGTTGCTCTTCTTCCTTGATTTCTTCTCATGTATTGCCGGTGACGGTGACTGTATTAACATTTATTATTGTGGTAAACGGAGTTGGAAGTCAGCCACTATATGTTAAACGTGAAACCTATTCAAAATCATGGCTAATGGTCAGAGAAACGACGAAATAGTCCACAAATTTGAGAGTGCACAGTCGTCAGCCAGATGGAGTGTGTGTACTAGGATTACCAAGTTGGTTTTTCAAAATAATATCTGTTTTGCATACAGTCATGATTTCACATATTTTACAACATCGAAACTGTACAATAGGACGGCGGCTGCCATTGAAATTGGGTTACATTATTATCTTCTGCATCTTTCTATCTTCCACGACATCTATTTATAAATCCATTAATTCATAATTTATAAATGGCATCAGACGTTCAATTTTGTACATGAATACGCATTGCGTATTACGTAAATGCTTTGACCTATAATATCGTACATATCAAATGTTTTCGGTTCGACGAAATTGCATATTTGATAAAAGTATAATATTTATGCCTTGCAGAAGAGAACTGTAATAAATAGTTGCACTTTCGGCCAGACTGAATGTCATTAGTCTGATGTTTACTGGCGAGGTGAAACACCTCGAAAGCCTTCAGTTATGCGCGAGTATGACGTTTGGGTTACGGTAGTTCGGTTAGTATTCATCATTCGTCTACCCTCTACTGTGCGATGGACTGATCCACGTGTGAGAGCACAAGAGAAATGAGATTATGTTGTGGAATCACAAATGCACTTTACTAAGTTTTTTAACCCTAATCTAGACTTCCAACTACCATGGACTTTCGTTTGAGACCATCGCACTTTCACTGTCATCAAACCCTGACAGTTTTCAAAGCAGGGAATCCCCTGGGGCCTCGCATCAGCCAGAAATTGCGTAAATTATTGTTCATATAGACTGTAGGTTAATAATACCAGTGCGAACATAGCATTTGGTCGATGATTTTTCCCTCATTAATTTACGTGCAATTATATGATAGAGATAGATCTATTAGCTTTTCTCTAGAGTCTCTCATCGCTTCTCTGACCACCCATCGTGATTTTTCATCAATCTATCTACAATATAAATGTACTGATTTTCTGTTTTCTTGAAAATAAAATGGCTCACACTCTTCGCTCAGGAGCAGAAAAGTTGCCAATGCCGACCGTATCTGCCGTGGAATGGGAGCTGCTGGACATCGTTCATGCTGCTCATCTATCCTTATCTGCTGCAGGTTATTATGCATCTTTCGTTGTCTAGTTTCAGATAGGGTCAACCATTTGCGCGCAGTTCGTGGATTTGATAATCGACTAACCTCCGCGCAGTGGTTTTCTAATGCATAAATGGTCAACCGTTCTCCGCAATATAGACGCATGAAACTACCGATTTTGAAACCATTATGCAACATTCACTGATGAAGGAACCCTAATCGCAAAGTCAAAATTCAGGAGTGTGCTTTAATATTCTTCTGATCATCGTAATTTTTCTACGAACGCCGACATCTTTCGCTACTTATTCATTCCTGCTTCTCAACTGTGCGATCGCGGACCTTTTTGAATGCATCACTGAGTTTATGGTAGCTGCAAGGTAAGTTGCTGTTAGGGCAGGGAAAGGAAGTAGAATCTTTTTTTCATTCGCATAATATTCTCGGAGCCGTAGTCTACCAAATAAGAGAAACAACCGTTCCGAGGGAAAGGGAGAAATAACACTTCTACTTCCTCGTACTGTAGGGTTTCAAAAGCAACAGTCAACCGCATTTCTGATTCTCTTCTACTCTCCACGGAGCTGTTGTCTCTATGAACAATAGACAACAGCTCCTCTGGGATCAGAAGGAAGAATGAGAAATGTATTTGACTATTCCTTTGAAATCATATTGTCCTGCAATAGTTACTGTGAATCAATACGCAAGCAGAGCTGTGATGTCCTCCAAGTCGTTCGGCTTTGTCTTCTATGGACCGTGTGCTCTGGTGTCCGATCGTTTTTGCTTTGTAATCGTGGCTCTCATGATCCACGCTCTGGCACATTCAACTATTCTGCTCTGTGTTTCCTTCTGTTATCGGTTAGCGTTTTCTTGGAATCACCTTTGACTTCTACAAATCAGGCTCTATGTGCTCGTTCATCGGCCACCTCGAAAACGGACATTGCTCATGATCATCGTTCTGCTCTATCTACCGTCATTTGCTCAGATGGTATCGGTCGAATATTAAGGTGTTGCATCTGGGAATAAAGTGCGGCTTTTCTGTCTGAGCGCATTAGTGACTAATTCTCCCCAGTTCATCGTAGACGATGGTGCAATTTATTCCCAAATGCGACGCCCTGTCGGCCATGCCTTTGATCTTCATTCTCAATAGATCGCTTAATGGAAGATTGTTTTGCATGTACTTTCGGGATCATTTCTCTCCAATTTCCTTACTCTCTCGTTGCCAGAGTAGACCGCTGTGACGACGAGAAAGTGGGGGGAATGGAGAGACGTGATCCCGAAAGTGCATGCAAAACAATCTCCCTTTACGGCTCCTTTAAGTTCTGATCGTTGTCCACAGAGGCAACTGCAGAAACAGGAGAGCAGTTGCTGAGGCAGCTCTATCCGGCTGAGCCTCTGGATGGGCTTACATTAACCGGTATGATAGTCGGGTCTCGCTGTCGGAAACAAAGGACGCCATTGTATAGTCTCTTCGCTCCTTCCGAAATTTTTTCTAGGACTAGCGAGAGAGAGAAAGAATGAGCCACAAATGCTCACGGACCGAAAAGTTGCACTTTGGTCCCGATAGCGACTCCCTAATCCCGAGCTGAAACCACGAAATCAAAATAACATTCAGCGGGTCGTACGTCCAATAAATTCCTCCTGTTTTCCCTTTTCTACATTTGCATCGTTCCTTTCCCGGCATATGCTGTCATTTTGAATGTTAGAGCAAGGGCATGCATTACGCTCGTAATCAACGTCATATTCATTTGTTTCGGTTGTCTATCGTCTCTCGGTCTTGGAATCACAAATGAGTACAAGAACTGTAGAGACGCACAAGTTTCTCGTAAAGGTATTATCAATTTTTTTCGACTTTGCCTAACTGTTAGGATAGATAGAAAGAATCACATGCGACTCAAGAACAATTTTTTTCTACTTGTCTATTTCATTGAGAGTGGTGCTATCTTCGCCGAACATAAAATAGGGCAAAAATAATGAGACAAGCAGAATGAATCGTACGGAAGTCGCTTACAACTAATCATGTATCCACAGTATGTTTGGCTGTTTGATTAGGTAATGGGTTATGCTTCACAGAAAATATATGGTAGCACGTATGCCAAAAAAGTAATCAATTGCCCAGCACAGGCTCTAACGTTCCATGCAATTCTTCCGTGGACGTACGCAGTCTCTGTACTATTTGTTGTTCTTATGTGCCTTGACGTTGTGCACAGTCCATTAGTGGAATACCTGACAATGACGGTCAGTTTATGTCAATTACCTTTTATACGTAATAGGGTTAGTAGTTTCTGTGCGAAATCGGTTATGTTTTACAGATACAACATAACAAAGTTAAGTAGCTTCCGTGAAACATACCAACAGCGCATAATAACTGCAAACCATAATACATAGATAGTGCATTTACAGTTCTCCACAATTCCGCCCGCACTCTATCCACTGCTGTCAATCTACTTCATACGACCCTATAGGGGGTAGGCAAAGAAAAACGTTGCTATTAGAAATGGAACTTTTAAGATTCTTTATCAGCGCACTGACCAAGATGGGCATGCAGTTCTTCAGAAAAAGTGCATTCTCCGCAAGCAAGGGCACATCTCCATCCAATCAACGTTCCTTGACATTTCAATAAGTGGACAGGGCATGATTACCTTATGCGTAATGTCTGTCACGGCGTCGGTGCGTCTGTCTGTGCGTCCGTCGCCAAAACACCAAACTGCCCTTCAAAATGGTCGTAGAGCTTCGGACCAAAGAACAATCGACTCTACTTGGCGCGACAACTCCAAATATAACAATTTCAACATAGATTTCGCAATTCAGAATTTCATCATACTTTTCCAAAAATCACACAAAATCGCAAAATGGCCCAAATTCAATTCTGACTTCACTTTTGGACTCTCCATGCATAATACTTATAAAAAATACAAAGTTAGCCAATTTCGTCATCATTTTCCAAAATTCCCACAAAATCGCAAAATGGCCCAAATTCAATTCTGACTGGATTTTTGGAATTCCCATGCATAAAACTTATAAAAAATTCAAAGTTAGCTTATTTCGTCATCGTTTCCAAAAATCTCAAAAAGCTCCAAAATGTACCAAATTGAATTCTTTGCACATTTTAGAGTTACCCACGGAAAGTAAACCTTGTATCGGACCTAAACAGTTTTTCCCCGCAAGGGGCCGCGCGTAGCGCGGCCCGAGACCACGATCGCTTGGTCAAGTTCAAAATTGAAATTGAATAAAAAATGCGCCAGCGGCCTCCCCCCAACCTTAGCAAATTTTTTATTCAATTTAAATTTTTGATTTAATCAAGCGTTTCGTGTCCCCGCCTTATGCGTTCGGAGCTTAACTGTATGGACGCGTAGCGAGCTAGTTGTGAACAAATAATCGGATCGTTTTCGCCATCTAGTATTAGATATTTATGTAAAATTTGCGTGCTATTTCTATGTCCACCTGACATGATTTCAGATGTTTCACCAGCAAATTCTATTCTAGGTAGACTGACTTTCAAATCCGATTGCATGACTAATAATATCGCATCGTCACATAATTGTTTACCATAGTCCATGTCGTAACTTCACGTCTGATAATTGTGAATAGCATATCTATCTGTGCACGATCCAAAGATTTGTATTAGGGTGAGGGAACGGAACTAGTACATTCATCTGAAGCTTTACAGTGCCGAAAAAGTCGGCGATGATACTTTCGCTCGGTCAAATAGTCAGCGCTGACTATGTCCAAATATTAAGAGTGGATTTGAAATCTTCATTCCAAACAAAGATGGACAATAGTGTGTTTCATTTTATTCACTTTTCCATATGACCGCTCATCCCATTAACCATTTCGATGTGTTTCATTTTATTCACTTTTCCATATGACCGCTCATCCCATTAACCATTTCAGCGTTATGACGGCATGTGATCTGTTCCGATTATTGGGCCTGCTAAATACTCGGAAAATAAAGATAAAAACTCCCTTCTTCCTAGCACAGACAAAAGTGAATTTTGATTGGTTGAATTCGAAGAAAAAATTCAGCACTTCTTGTAGATTCTGTCATTATTGCTCCCCCGGAATTTCATCCATCCAACCAGAAGAACCAAAAAGTGCGACTCAACAAAAAATGTGCGATTCAACAAATTTATTGGATAATCCTTTATCATGGAGGGGATTAGTTATCGGTGGAAGAAAATAAGAAAATGCAGTCGAGTTGTTGCTGTGAAAAGAAAGGTTCCATGTGAAGACGAGTAGATTATTTAGAAAGGTATAGTATAGAAATAGCAGTTGGAGTGGGGAAACACAGGCCGAGTACTCTCTTGTACAAGACAACCTTGTATCATAACCAATGGAAAGTAGAGGGGTGAAAAGTTGGAGTGAAGTGGACGAGTAGAAGAAGCGTCGGATTTGTTTCTTACTCGGAGTTCATATGAGTGCGCGTTCCACCATAAACTATTCGTGAAAAGTCTTAACATGTTTTCAACATGCTATTATATAGGGATCCGAAATCTGTAGTAAAGTGCTTCCCTCATTCATCTGATTGCCTATCTAGAGCTGTTATCTATTGAAGGTAGAGACAACGGACATTAGACGAGTGACGAAAAATGCGCATTACTACCGTTTTAGAAACCCCTAATATTGTGATAAGAAAAAGATATCTACCTATATTCATGGAACGTTCACCATAATGAACCCAAGTTCACTTGCCTAGAATGCGAGAGTGGAGTTCTTCTCCTGCGCCTTCCTGCGTTGGGCGAGCGCCTCGCCCGAACTTCTTGGACAGGTGGCGCTGCGCCTTCTTCATGTATCTGCACTGCCCTTTTTAGGATTCATTTTGGATGAAACAAAATATTCGCGAGCTCATTAAGGCTTTCTAAAACGGTAATTCAAAACACTACTTATTCGTCGAATATCCGTTTAGATTGTCGCTCTCATATGGTAGACAACCGCTCCTCAGAATCAGAGATTCGACGAATGAGAATGGCGAATAATTAATACACCGTTTTCGAAACCCTAATTGTTAGCCACAAAATGACTTTGATTGTATGGAAAAATTAATCGATAAACGATTTAATCAACTCACTTCTTCATTCTCCTCATCTTCCTCGGACGATTAGAATGTCCCTCGGAGTCGGACGATGAAGACGACGAAGAGGAAGAGGAAGATGACGTCGATCGACTGCGCTTCTGGCGTCTAGCACGGCGCTTCGAATCTCTGCACTTCAGGACCACCGCGGTTCCCTGGAGGTGGGCGAGTGCCGTGGACAAGTCTTCTGGAGTCCTCAGCTCGCAGCTGTCGCCTTCTGCATCTTCGTAGTGAAGACAGGCTGATGACCGGCCGAGCGACTCGAGTTTGTCATTCAGGAGACGGAACATGGAGGCTGTCGAGTCAGCAGAGAGCGACAATCGTGTGTAGGAGCGGGGCGAGGAGAGCGAGGGCAACTTGAAGTGGACTGTGGTCGAAGCCATGATGGGATGTCGGGGGTCCTTGGTGTCAGCCAACTTACATTTATATAGACGGACGCGCTTGCGAAACATTGTGCAATGTTGGAAACCTGCGTTGAGCGAGGACTCTAGGGTGCAGTGAGACCAGAGAACTTTGGAGTCGAGAAATGAAGAGGAGCCATTGAGGAACGAGCAGAGGGACAAGAGGAGAGAGGCAAGAGGAAGACGGAATTGTACGAGGGAGAGGGTTGGTTTTCGAAAATATTTGAGATTGTACCAGATCTGTGTTTTGACGGAGTGCTCGTTGTATGCGGTTGGAAGTAGTTCAGGCTGACGACTGAGTGTTCCAGATCTGTAGTGACAAGTACACACTTCTGATACAAGAATGAAAATGACGCTGAGATATGAGTGACAGTGGATGGTAGAAAAGAGCGCCATGGACAGTTGCACAACATGGATGGCTTCAATGACATTTTCACCGTATGTCGCTATTGTCCATGTCGATGTTGTTTTTCAGTCGTTAGAATATGTATAAGGGAGGATTTCATCGGCAGAAAAAGTGCCCCATTTATGTGCATATGTCATTCGAATGCAGTAGAGCGGACGTGATTTATATCTACCGAATGTCAATAGAAACATACAACGAGAGAGCAAGATCAACAGCGACATAGCATCAGATTTATTTAGCATTTCAACGAGATCACATGGACGAGCCGTATTTTCAAAATACGCGAACATCGAAAAATTTAGAGAATCAGGTTCGGAAAATAATCGTCATCCTTGGCAACGCCGAGCAGTTTGAACACTTGAAACTGTTCCCGGAGAAATACTGCTGCTTCCTACAAGGGAATCTGTTGAAGGTCGAATGCGTGAACCTTCTTTGAGTGGAAAAAACGGAGTGTGTTCAAATATAGTATCCATTTTACACTACGTTAGCGAACCTGTACATGACCTAGGGTTGGCAGGTTATATACGAAATCAGTTTCACAGATCCTATATATATCTAGCAGTTTTATATCATTCGTGAAAAATAACCGATTTCGCATAAATACTGCCAACCTTGACATGACTCAATCCATAATTGCATACCTGCGCGGCTTGGACAACCAGCATGATCCGTCCAAATCTTGGGGCAAAATTCATGCAACCGAGCACATTCTTGTAGTACCTAAATATTTGTACGTAAATTATTAGCTAAACCGTACCAAAATGAGCGAACCAGCCGAGCTCTTCGTAAATTTGCTCCCGAATCTTACTGCCAATTTCGGCAATTCTATCTGGATAGCTCTCTGAACGTTTAAGGGGATTGTTTTTACCCAAATTTTAAATAATACCGAAATTCCACATTAGCAAGCACAGGGCAGCATGGAATTCTGTCTCGGAAAATTCGTCTTCGCGGAAAAACGGTCGAATTGCGTTAATTGTTTTCTTGGCATAGTGGCGAGTGGCACTGAGATTAATATTAAATATTGAATGTGATTTTCTAATATTAATGCATCAAAACTTCACTTACTCTGCAAAGTCTTTTTGACAATGATCTTGAACTGTCAAATATGCTTCCGGGCGCTCATTGTCATACAGCGACAAAGGATTCACAGCGAAACTGAGTAGACTCTTGTTGCAAAAACACGCTGAGCACTCACTATCGATTAGATCCGGGAAACGCCTTCTCGAGCAATTGATTTCCCTCCATGACGAAAAAGGAGCAGAAAAATGTCTTTAGGATGAGATGCTAAAATTATTTTGTTAGTCACAACAAGTTTTAAGAACGATATTAAATAATTAAATTATTATCCACATTAGCAAAATTTAACCTGATCTTGAGGGGGCAGGGCTCTATATTCCGGAAACACATCTCCACACATTCTGAACACTTCTAACGTGCTGACAGACGACACTTGATTGAAGAAGTCATTCGTGGTGAGATAAAATTTCTGAAAAATAATAATTAAATTCCGTTTCCCCAGAATTTTTGCAACCTTTCCATCTTGCGCCTCAACGGCTTTGTGAGGCAAATGGGTCCTCTTTCGCATAAGCATTTCCTTTTCCATTCTGACAGAAAGGCAGGAGCTCAAAATCAAATGCAATATTAATTGCATTCACTGACGTGTTATTACCTGTACTCTTTGCGCATTCTCCCCAGAAATCCACCCTCGTAGTTGATTATGGACGGACACTAAGTAAATAGTTCATGCGGTTTTTCCCAGGACCTATTTAATTTGAAAATAACAAAATTTACCTCGAGCGAATAAGCACTAGGCGAAGAATGTGGCGCCTGCATTCCGGCGGCATCACATTTGATAAATCGACAGCGTCGACACATGTTTACATCTATAGTGAATGTCATAACTCATAGACTAGTAGAGTCATAGATACCTAGTTGAGAACTATCAAATAAATGGTACTGTACCTCGCTTAATCGTGCATTTTCTATCGTTGTTGACGCACTGGTAATTCAATTTTAAAACATGGACGCGCTTGAAGAAGTTGGCGCATGCTCTGAAAATGTTTCTTAAAATATGCAAAGCGTAAAGAGAATTTAAGAATTCAATTTATTGCAGCCGTCTGGAGAAACCACCTCTCTCGCGCGCGGAATGCCTTCACTATGGGAAAAGGAGAGGGAAAAGGGGAGGGAATGAGAGAGGGGAATATTTTTCTGCCAAATCGCATGCGTGGTCATACCGTTCTATATAAGCTGAATCGCTGTGTTACTGAAATTCGGTGTTTTCTCTATTATGAACAGTACAGAAGATCTCTCATTTTAATGACGACTGTAATTTGAGGGGGTTTCTTAATCGGCAGTCTAATAATAGGCACTCACCTGCACGCGTTGATCCCGTAATTGTCGTTCCTCGTGGGATGAGAGCAGATGACACACGGTTGGCAGCCCTTCCGGGGCATTTTTACAGTAGAACGAGTCTTTCAATGCAACTGAAGTGAGTGAAGACTAGGGAACGACTTTTGGAACGACTTTCGTCTGCGAACTCATTCGACCGTTCGTCTCTAATGCGCGAGAGAGAAAGGACTCACAGGTGCGCACGGACGATAAACGTTCTAAAAGTCGTTCCCTAGTGAAGACTAGGGTAGGCAAAACGGCACTAAATAGTGCCGCTTTGCTTACCCTAGTGAAGACAGCGAGAAATGGAGAGGAGAAAACTACAAGGCAATGGTTACTATTCGTGTGAACCAACTCCAAATGCCGAGTAGCACCATCTGGCTGAGGGCCAGCTCTCCAATTTGCGTGATATTTGGTCGTCGCTTCTTTGACCATTAGTCAAGATTTCGAATAGGTTTCACGCGCAAAAATATGGAGATTGACTTTCAAATCGGTTTACATGAATGACATGAATTATACTGTATAGAGGTGAATGGACTTGGCGCGGTACTACTATTATTCATGCAAACGGAGTTGAAAGTTAGCCTCTACATTTTCAGCGTGAAACCTATTGAAAACCATGGATAAACGGCAGAAAAACGACGAAACAGCACGCAAATTAAGACAGCTCCAATCGTCAGCAAGATGTAATGTTCGTACTCGGAATATCAAGCGGGTTTTCATGAATAATAATGCAGTGAATGCAGTAGTAGTGGGCACACAACATAGGCATAGCAACGGACCAAACAAAGGACGGACAAACAGCTATATAATCAATGGTTATGCTCATGTGGTAGGGCGTTGCACTTGGGTATTTATTGACAACCGGGGACCACCTAGTCATCTAGGTAGCTTCATTTCAAACGGTGGTATCTCACTTCGAAGAGACGACCGCTAGGAGTGAAGTTTGATAGCTTGAGATTAACGGCAGTCAATAAATACCCAAATGCGACACCCTATCATATGGTCGACTGGCATTCGTTCACGATTTTCCTATACGACCGTAGTACGACCGCACAGGGGGATGATAGGGCTTATAAATCGGCTGTAAAAAGGCATTTCTCCTTCGTCTAATCTCCTCGGAACAGTTGTCCATGTTTCGTAGACAACGCATCGAGGGATGAAAACAAACGATAAATGCACTTTACTACCGGTTTGGAAACCCTAGTGGGTGAATGGTAGGGTTTCTAAATCGGGAGTAGAGTACATTCATCTGTTGTCTGATTTCCGAGGAGCGGTTGTCTCATTCATGCAACAGGCAACCGCCTCGTGAATCAGACAACAGACGAATGCACTCTACTCCCGACTTATTGTTAGAAATCCTTGTGAATGGTGACACGCGTTATCGTAGATCTCTGGTGTTCTTTCTCTATGTTTGGGTGAACGGTCAGAGAGGACGCGAGAGGTGCACATAGGAAACAGAGAGAGATATAGAGACAGAGAGAGAGAGAGAGAGCAAATAGGTGCGAGTGCATGTGTACCAAGGTTCCAGTGTGTACCCACCATGCATAGGTTCGGTGCAAAGAAAGGATGTTCGCATCTGTAGGGTGATCAACGAAATTGGCAGGGTGCGCAAATCCAAAATCGATACAATTACAGTGCAAAAAAGGACCATTTTCGACCTGCAGGGTGGTATTTGCAGTGGTATCGTGATATGACACGATCATGCAAGCTGTGTATAACGGTCAGATGCGCATAGGAATTTTATGCAATAATGAATCTCTTCTGCTTGCGGGAGAGCATTTTGTTGAGCAATTTACAGGCGATTATGTACACAATATAGTTGGCAGTTTGACTAAATTTTCGGATATGTTTCACCGTGGCTATATATATTATATTTATAAGAGCTGTGAAACATATCCGAAAATTTAGTCATACTGCCAACCTTAGTACACAATATACAATTTGACAATTTCATGCAAAAATATTCACTCTGTCTCAAATAGGCATAGAAATGGAAATTGAAAAACTCCTTGATCAATTATTGCAACTGTGTGGGAATGCAAGCTGATCATGTATGAACATTGTGAATTATTGGGGTCGTAATGCGGAAAGCACATCTTTATTCCCAACAGAATAAATTAGTTTCAATCGCTCTTCTGCTTACGGGAGAGCATTTTGTTGAGCAATTTACAGGCGATAATGTACCCGATATACAATATGGCAATGGATAGAAGGAGAGCGATTAAGAGAATGTCGAGATTGTGGTACTCGATCACAGACATATCGTAAGATTGGGGTCTCAGGGCGGGGGAGGGACCGAATTCTGCGGTGAATTCCACATGTTTGATCAACTGCTCCCTGGAGGTGAAGGGCTTCTTGGCCAACATGTGGGAGACGTGTCTGGCGCGCGAAAGATAGCTGAAGTGAACTTATTAAATGTTATGTGATTAGATCATCTTGATTACAGTAGGATTGACCCTGAGAAATGAGTCATTTTCTCCAAGAAGTCAACAATGTCTTGTATAGGGAACGGCTTATGGACCGTTTTTTCATCTGTGAGTCATTCTCTCTCTGGTTCATAATAGACGAATGAGAGCATAGACAAAGTCAGTCCAAAAGTCGTTCCCTAGTCTTGGACGTTTGTGTCATTATAGCAAATTTGGCGTTTTTTCCTGTATTGGCGATGTGTGCCCTGTTCACCATTCTGCCGACGGTATTCTTATCATTCGCCCTATTAAAGAGAACATTATGATTCACCTCGGATCCTCTAATAGGGGCCTGAAGGCAGCTAAGAGTTTGTGGGCGTACGGTAGGTCGAACTTGTCAAAGACTCTTCCGAGTCCATTGTGCTGCATCATAGCCGCATTCCTGGGCTGATCCCCGCCAAGGGGGATGAAGAGGCCTGAAGACAGGTACTGTGACGGAACACATTTGCATTTAGGTTCCGGAATAAAATCGATTAGCGTCTTCTTTCGAGTGACGTCTCGTCGTTCCTCTAACCTCCGCCCATCAGTTGGTTTCAGCCAATCAATATATTATATTTAAAATGGGATGCCGAGCAACTCATCTATTAGAATGCATAAATAACACGGTAATAGATAAATGGTAGTGAAGGCAAGAAATAATGGCAACGTGCATCCCATCTGTCTGTTATTTCTATCGCGCGGTAAATTGTGTCAAAGCGCTACAGACGACCGGGTGAATGAGGACGCAGAGAGAAAGAATGCCCGTTGCCATTCTTTCTGCCTTCACTAGTAAATAGATCACCTGGCACTCCTCTCCTGGCAGTCTCTTGCACTGATCCCATACCTCCGTGAGAGATAAACGCAACGACTCTTTCGTCACCTGAGATAAGAATCACTCGTCTTCATTTGTCCGCAGAACTGAACTCTACAAGAACATCAAGTCCTTGCGAGAGATCTATAGACACGAGAATTGTAAAGGGTTCGGAAAGCAAGATATACCCTCTGTGAAAAATAACCCTCGAAGCACTAACTGTAATTTGTACTCACTCAGCAAGTCATTCTGTGGCATCCACTCCGTCAGCACAAGATTGTCTATTTTAGAAGCTTCATTTATAGCAAATTCGTCCTGGAGCTTCTCGTATTTCCAAATGAATGTGACGTCTGGGAAGGAATTCACCATCTGAATGTTTATTACACAACTAACTGAATTATGCATCCTAGGTATCTGAACTGTTATTCCTAGTACGCGTCCTACACCTGGATGCCACCTTGTGCTTTCATTTTACATGCTATTTCGTCGTAACGGAATATGTTTCAAATATGAAACATGTAGACTAGAGCAACAGTTCAGTAACGATTAGTGAACGGAATCCAAGCAGAAGTGCGCATTTCTGTCGTCTAATTCCCTCGGAGCCGGTGTCTCTCCAATGTAATGGACAGCAGTTCAGACGGAATTTGACGACAGAAATGTGCACTTCTGCTTGGATTCCGTTCCCTAGTTAGCATGCATAATAAGTGAGGAATCTTCAGACAAAGACTCATCAAATATCAAAATCGAAATGTAATGTAATAAAACCTTGAGTACGCTCCTCTTGGACTCGACATTCATCTGGTAGCTACCAGTAATGGATCCGAAGGAGATAAGAACGGTTTTCGTACGTTGACTCAGGATGTCCAGCCATTTCTGAATGGGGGGAAACAAACATGGAAAGAAATTAGAACACAATTATGCTGTAAACTAGGGTTGGCCGTTATAATAGGTATTATATACGGTGTCGCTAATGGTGCGTTATTGACAGCCGTTCATTTCTAACCGTCTTATTTTACTCCTAGCTGTTGTCTCACACTTCGCAGCGATGACCTCTAGGAACGAAGTTAGACGGCTAAAAAATGAACGGCTCTCAATAACGTCCCATTAGCGACACCCTAGTATTGTAGTATGCGAGATCGACAATGCTTCGCAAAAAGCTTTACCTTTCCAGATCAGGATCCGGTGAGTCATTACCGAGTTCGCATACTAACTGCCTACTGCATCAGAACTTTAGGTACCTGCTCCAGCGGCTTGGGGTCCTTGGCTCCGATTCCCGGTATGTTGACGATTCTGTGGAGAGTAGGGTGGGCAAAGTCGATGAGAGGCTCGGCATTGGCGAATCCGTACGCGACGTGAGAAGAGATTTCCTGAATGTTTTCTTGCGATATTCCATCATTTCATTCATTCGGCTCTTTCCTCATCCATTTTGAACCAGTTCGCACACATTGAAAAATATAATTACTACTGGTGGTAGTTTGACTTCGAAACTTCCGTCAGCGGTTGTGATTTTTCCGTGTGAACGGCAATCATTATGGTTGTTCAGGAGTAAAATGCGCATATATTCCCACCTGCCAAGTCGGGAAGTCCTTTCCATATTTATCCACAAACATTGTCCTGACTCTCGATCTCATGCCGCCGAAGAATCTCCGGACAAGAAATTCACCGAGAAGATTCCACGCCCGACTGGCGAACGAGTGAGGATCGAGCTTGACGGTGTACATGCCTAAATCACTCTTGTCGTACCTTACAAGCTGTAAGTTACAACTAGAGACCGTGAATTGACTCCGATATTGGCAGCCGTTCATTTCTAGCTGTTTAACTTCATTCCTAGCGGTCGTCTCCCCCTTCGCAGAGACAACCGCTAGGAATGAATTTAGACGGCTAGAAAAGAAAAGTCAATTCACGGTCTCTATTCACAACACGGAATTTATCTAGTGGCATGTAAGGTTCCCAAAACGGCAGTAAAGTGTACTTCTCAACCCGATCGTGGGCGGTCGTCTATTGAATGTAGAGACAACTGCTCTTATTGTTAGATGAACGCGAAATGCACTTTGCCACCGATTTTCCAATCCCATTAGAATGCTGGTTCAGAATATTAGAACATACTCGGATTGAAACTGGGAAAGTTCGGTATGCCCAGATCATCATACTGTTCGCCGAGGAGGATTGTGGTGGAGGCAGTGATGAGCGCCTTGGGCTTGATGAGATGCGCGATTCCTGATGACAATTCATTTACAATTAGCCAATGTTCGTAGCGAAGTTACACACCGGAAAATGAATCTGTGATTTAAGAACCCACTGATTTAAACTATCTCCCGGATACAGAAAAAAGAGAGTTTCTGTAGCCTGATGACGATCTGTGGGTTCTCAAGTCAAAGATTCAATCTGTCAAGGAGGTTGACCCTCAAGATCCACATATACTTTTTTCTGTGAATATAATTTATATTATACATAGTGGAGTTAAAATTCAATTAATTCCCCCCCCACGATTAAAGAAGTCGTACGGGGAGATTTATTTGCATGCACTTTCCGGTATCAGTCTCTCCAATTACCTTACTCTCTCTTTGTCAGAGTAGACCGCTCTGGCAACGAGGAAATGAGGGAATTGGAGAGACTGATACCGGAAAGTGCATGCAAATAAATCTCCCCTTACGACTTCTTTAAAATGCAAAAAAAACAATTCACCATATCCGAAAGTACGTGTAGAGGTCAGACTAAAGACGAAGAATCATGTAATTTACGAGGATGATAGTCGGTCAAAAAGTAACGAGCGTAAATACTATTATAGTTATAACAGTTCAGTCATGATGCATAATTCATAAGTCAGCGCTATAAGCGTTTACGCTATAACAGTGATATTATAGATGGTACATCAAACTGCTGTACATGGTTTTAAAAAGGTGCGTGACTAGACGAAAGTACTATTTGTATTGTAATTTCCGCTAAAGTGTAGTTCATAGTTCGCAAAGCTTTCGTACCAGTGTTGGCAAAGTGAATCCCAAAGGTCATTCCATCTCTCTGTGCTCTCCATCGTGCGGTTGTGCCAATGGGTAACAGACGACGGGGTGAATGAGAGCACAGAGAGACGGAATGCACTTTGGAATTCACTCTGCCAACACTGATCCTGATCCTTACTCTTCCTTTTTGCTTGGACCGAACATCATAATCTTTTCTCGCGTCAGCCGTCTGTCAATAGTAGCGACCGTCTAAAGAACCTCTAAAGAATCTAGAAGTGCATTCCGTTTCTCTAAGTCTTTCGGAGCGGTTGTCTCTTGCCGCTGGTATACGACCGCTCCGAATGACTTGGAGAAAAGGAATGTGTAATTCGAGGTTCTTTAGACGGTCCCTAGTCAATATTCAATTCAATTCAATTCATTTATCATTTCAACGCGGGGCGTGATGAGTGGGGCTGTCTTCCAGTCTCTTTCCGACATATTCCACCATTGCGCTCCGAACACTTTCTTCAGATCATCTCGCCATCTTGCATGGGGTTGTCCTTGTGGTCTCCGATTTGCATAGTCAATAGCTAATGATCAAACATGTTCCGTGCGTGTTTACACAATCTTGGCGTGATTCCTACACGAGAATTTTCCCTCTCGGGTTTGACACCTCACTTTCCGGGAGAATTTTTGAACCGGAACTTTTCTGGCAATTCAAACAAAAACGTAAAACTATCTATGCTAATTCTGAGCTAATTTACTCCATATTCATTCCCATGGGTAATTTCGCAATCAACAGCCATTTGTAAAATAATTGAAAAGTAATAAAGACGAAAACAAATAGCTAAAATGTCAAAGTGATAAGATGCTTCAAAACAAGATATAACAAAGTGACACCCGCTATCTTGGCATTTGACTAATCGCGACCAAATATTTGAAGTTTTCTATCTGTGTGGGCTTGTCTGTTGTGGGATCTTTTTCGAAAACCGCACCGATGTTTACTAACCGATTAAGGTTCATGATCCAGATGACATCATGTCTCTTTATTGCAAGAAAACAAGAACTATGTGGGATGTGCAAAAGCTGAGGAACACAGAAAAAATGCAGCCATTTCCCCTCGTTTTCAGTGCAAAACTACTGTGTGTGGCATTCACATATCATATGTGACATAAGACAGTTTAAACAGAATAAGGGAGACTGGCTGTTTAAACTGTCAATAGAGGCGGGTATGATGGTAGTATCATTTTTGTACGTGGATGTGACATTGATTGCGTAATGAAAATTCTCCCGAGTTCGTCTATAACGTGACAGTGACCAAGTTTGGTAAAGCAAACACTCCTACTATTGAGGAAATGAGAGGGAAGATGTCTCAATTGAGTGGCGGGGGCCCGCTTTATTTGGTCACGTGCCGATGAAAAGGAACAGTTCTTGTAACAGAGTCAAGTGGTTCGAAGAAAATTGAAATGGTATTCCGGAGCAAAGAAAGAACAAATAAAGGGACACATGTTAAGGGATTCACTGGCATACTATTCATTTCTTCTGAAGTGAAATGCGTTTTATATGTAGTGCTGCTGAAACATATGTCGAATCACGTCTAGAGACAATAAATGCGACGAAATAGCATGTAAATATGAGAGGGTAACCGTCTAACAGTCACGAAATCAAGGGTAGTGTTCGTACTCGGAATTTCTGTCCAGTTTACATAAATAATACTTACGTTCCAAACATTTGTCTTGGAGCCTACGTATGCACAATACCAATTATATGATTATACAGTCCAGCCCAATCCCTCAAGCAAACGGGGATCCCGGGGACTCCCGGGGAATCCCCTGACATCGCCCAGCATTTTTCTAGCTGGAATATAATATCAGCCTGTTTTTGTAGTAATGATTATTTTCGTTATTGGCACACGTATAATTTGATATATTCAATTTACCGCGAAAAGCTGTTTTTGCAAAGTTATTTGGCATTGAAATTTTTGAAAAATTCCGTGACCGCAAAATAGTAATCTCGTTTCTGTGGTTTACGGTTTGCTATTTTGCGGTTGCGGAATTTTTCCAAAATTTCAATGCCAAATAACTTTGCAAAAAGAGCTTTTCGCGGTAAATTGAATATATCAAAAGATGAGTGTGCCAATGACTAAAATCACCAATACTACAAAAACCGACTGTTATTCCATTACAGCTGGAAAAATGCTGGGGGATGTCAGGGGACTCCCCGGGAGTCCCCGGGATCCCCGTTCGCTTGGGGGATTGGGCTGGACTGTATTTAGAAAGTAGTGAAGGCGGAAAGGATGACAAAGTTCATTCAATCTGTCTGTTCTTTCCATTTCGCTGTCGTATCAAAGCACTAGAGCCGACAGCATTCATGAGGGTGCAGAGAGAAGAAATGCACCTTGCCATTCCTTTTGCCTTCTCTATTAGGTATGAATTAACGATTATGACAGACTCTCGAAACGATAATGTGCCCTCTTACAGTATCCCATCTTCAGGCCAGGTTGTCGCCTATGAGATCATGGAGACCACACACACCAGCTGCCCTTTGGATCTGGTCAAGATCCCTGTTCCCAGGTGCGTTTCATCTTAAAGGTACACTCCGGGCCACCGAATTCTATCGCAAACTAACTTTATTCTTAGACACGATGAAATTTGAATTTGAAAAATCGTGAATAAGAAGACAATTTGAAATTGTGGCTTCATGTAGACAGATGAATTCGGACTATTTATCATGTAAGAGAAAAAAATGTAAGAAATCAGAAATCATTAGTGACTAAAGGAAATAAACAATTTTATCGCAGTTTGATATGAGTTTCACTGTCGGAATATATGGTAAAAAGGTTTGATGAGACAATGAACGCTTGTATCATGCTGGGAAAATAATGATTAAAATACAGTGTAACAGATGCGACTAGACCGTGAATCACATGTCAATCTCAGGTCAAAGTACATTCGTTCTCTCTAATTCTTCTCCGAGCGGTTGTCTCTTTCAGATTGTAGACATCAGACCGCGAAACGGATATGATACCGGTCATTTCTAGTCGTCTAACTTCATTCCAAGCGGTCGCCTTTCACTTCGCAGAGACAACAGCTATGAATTAAGTTAGACAGCATGAAATGACCGGCTGTCAATATTTTGCCGTTTCGCGGTTTCTAGTAGACATTAGAGTTGGCAGGTGAGCTCCGGAGTGAGCTCATTGAGCCGGCTCCCTTAACATTCACCGCTCTAGACGGAGCCCGGAGCCGGAATGATAAGAGCGGCTCCGGAGCCGGGCGGCTCAGAGCCGCGGAGCCGCTATCAGTTCCCTCTCATTCTCCTATCACGCGCGGTTGTCTATTTTTTCTCTCGTATTTGGCGCCTTTCTAAATGAAGAAAAGCACCACATAGAAGTTATTTCAAGCCATGGAAATGGATTTATGGCATGTAAGAGAGTTGTATGTTCGTGACACTTCGTTGAAGGTACGTTTTTATTGCTAAGAATTCGATAATTATGTATGTTATTTTGCGTCTGAAACCGAAATAAGCAATTGGAAACTTAAAGTGGAGGCAGTAACTGTGATTCTAATTACTGATTTTTGTCAATGACGCTGTTTCCGTTGTTTTACGCTCGTGAAAACAACGCCTATTCCCGCGGAGCCGCTGACGGCTCACCGGCTCCGGAGCCGTTCTATTGAACCGGCTCCTTCATTTCGGCTCATGAGCCGGGGTAGGGCGGTGAGCCGCGAAAGGAGCCCACATGCCAACTCTAGTAGACATCAGCTTATAGCAGAAATAGAGAGAATGAATGTACTTCGACATGCGATTCACGGTCTCTAGATGCGACGCTGTCTTCGATCCCGACTGTGATGGAAACACAGCGATGCCGTACAAGAGGACGGAATTCGACGAAATGACTGGAGGGGGACTGAACGCACCAAGGGAACAGGTTCCGCTTTTTAAGTTTAAAAAAATTAAAGTTGTCAGTTAGATTGCGATTTAGGTTACGTTTCATAGAAGCAATAACTGTTAACACGCGCTACAGGTAATTACCAAACATTTCGAGCTCGACCTGGAGCAGAAAAGTCAAAAACGTTTCGGGGGCCCAAAATGTTATCAGGGTGGTTACCCTAGGTGAGTGTACTGACAAAACAGATATAGCCAGGCCATATCTCTTTCGGCTGTTTTGGCATGATTTTCCAAAATATCATCAATTGTTGATTTAACCGGTGATATTCAAAAAATCATAACTTTATTCGCAGAAGGAGTTGGAGGCCCAGTTTTCTCCAGTATATATGTGTGCCTATGGTACGTAAAATACCTTGTCGGCATACACTTTATCATTCGCAAACATGATCAGATGTCGATTTATCCAAAATTTACATTTTCATGTCTTTTG
>JACMIF010001537.1:0-23047 GCA_014805445.1 Diplogasteroides magnus | reverse complement strand
GGTGGTGAAATTTTTTTTGAAGAGGGTACTCCAAAACATAGGTTAGACGTAGAGATACGAAAATCGTTACAGAGACCTTTTTTGAAGATCTCGTCGAGAGAATTAAGAATATCGAAATCCCAGAGCTTTAGCTTCACTTTGAACGAAGATATGATTTTTCGAATTTCCCGCGTCCGGAACCGGCAATTAGGCCGGGAGCCGTTTCCCAATTCTGTGGTGTGCTTACAGTAACCAGGGGTGTTTAACCACAAAGTTTCAACACCCCAGCTACATTTTGAATTTTAGTGTCCGCCCTTCCCTGAAAGTTACAGATTTTTTCTCTTAAGAGCCCGTTTCCTCTCCATCCCCTCTCTTCCACCTCTCCCCTCCTTTCCCTTCAAAAAGCGTATTTCTCGTTACGGAAAAGCGTTATTATCTCATAACTTGTTAAGTATTTCAAAAAAGAATCAAAAGAAAAATTGTAGCATCATAGAGATTTACTACATTTCTGTTGACTGAAATCGCGCAAAAATTGTATTCATGTAGAAAAGGGACGCGAAACATTTAGAAGGCAACTGATGCTATCCGCTTTCCTCATTAGCAAAGTAACAATCTGAACCATTGTATATTGATCCCAGCGAGGAAACGAACGCACATAGATATTTTAAACTTTTCGTTAAAAATTGACAAGTTGCTGTGTCATATTGAATCCATCCTAACTAGGGAAGGGAATCCAGACAGAAATGTGCATTTCTGCTTGTATTCCGTTTCCTAATCCTAACTGCACGATTACTTTCTAGATATGTATAGACATGTGACTTTCCCGGCAATATTTCTAGCAATTCGACAAAGATTTCAGAACAATGTCTGCTGAGGCTGTCTTAGCACTTACTGGTCAATTCAAGGCGAAAAACGTTTGTCAATTGCTGTAAATTGAATAATTTGTAAATTTATTTGCAGAGAGTTGCTGGCGGGGGGGGGGAAGAGGAACTGCAGACAAGAGGCCAATCGGTAAGAACTTTATGTTGGAAAGATGACTAGGTTATGAAAAGATATTCAGACGTAAAAATTTGCCTTTTAGCATTTGAACATGCCTTAAAATATAGTAGTAAATAGTATGCCACTTGAGCAACGTTACATATTTTCATTTGGGCGACGTTGTTCATCCCTCTTCACTAGAGACCGTGTAACGCCACGAGTCGTGAGGCGAATGAAAAATGAAGGGGCTATTTGCCTCTACACGAGAGTCGTTTCATTTGAGTGTGATACCCGGTGAATCGCCTCTTCTATCGCCTCTCGTAAAGCCTCTTTAGCATGTATTGCAACAATAAAGCATTCGAGTCTTCACACATTTTTTTCTTCTCCAAAGAGTGGTTGTTGAAGTATCTATTTTACATGCATTAGACAAGTAAGCAGTGCTTTCCTAGAAATCACTGGATTCAATGCGTTGCTCGAGCAATGGGTCTATTCATCATTGTTCGAACAACCAATCATTAGAAAAAACGTTGCCCGCGAATTGTTCATTACTCGACTTCACTCATACCCCCCCCCCCACTCTGCTCTGAACCGAAATGTTGCTAGTTGCGATTTTGTCGTATTCGTCAGGTCTGGTGGAAATATGAATCTCATGTGATATCCCGGGTCGAGACGAATTTTTTTCCTTGTGTGATTCACCGGTGATAGATAGCCAAGTTCGAGCGAAATCAAACTGTACCTGGGTTGACTTTGAAATTTCTGTTTGCTAAAGGTATGTTATTAAGCATTGTTTAGGACCCCTTGGGATTTGTTATCGAGTATGAAAAGGAATATCCAATTGATGACGAGGCGGTCTTGAAGGTGCTTCGTGCCCCACGTGCGAAATCCAACTGTTTCATTCTCTAAAACACTCGTTTAGCCTCTATCCCATCATATGACATATTACTCAAGAATGGCTCTAATGTAATTAAAACATATTCATCGCGTGACCCATTCCTGAATAGGTATCAGGAAATCCGATATTTTGAGAAAGTGTTTATTATTTCAGGCAATATGTTCTTCCCAGCTTGGAAATCATAGAATCCTATCGTGATCTGAGAATTGAATTTGTTTCTCACGACAGGACCATGGTGTTTCAATCATTTCCAGTTCGGAGAAGTTGGCGTTTTTTGTAAATAAGCGGAGTGATATATTTCAGGTTTCACTCGAGAGGAGAACAAATGTTTTTTCCAGAATATTTTTAATTGCGTGGGAAAGAATGATAGTGAAAGATACAAGAAAAACACTAAAGAAAAATACACGGTGAAAGTCCATGATAAGTCGCAATTTCACAGGTTTGAAAGAATGAGCTCACTAACACGTTTTCAGTAATCAACTCAATTTAGAGTCACTGAAAAAGTAGACCTTGTTGAAGGGGAGTACTTTGCTAAAGTGGAAATGTTTAAGAATCTCGGACATCACGCTATACCGGCAAATGGAAAACTCGAGGGTACGTTTCAAACCAATGTGTTGTTTTTCGAGAAACCTTGCGTCATAAGCGAAAACTGCCAAACAATACTGTTGGCAGGCCCTGATTTTCCGTCGGTCAGCGAGGTATATCTCGTCCTGTATTTTTCTGTCACTTTCATTTCCGGTATAGCGAAATAGAAAAGTATTTTTTTTGGAATTTTATTTTTCATTGTTGCGTATTTTTAGCTAACATTAACAAATAATTATTTCAGGTGCCTACTTCCATACACGATTATTTGGAGGTACATTTCCAATGTATAGTCCCTACGGCAGCAAGATGTATTATCCGAAATTTGAAGATGTTACATCAAAGTTATTTATAACGCCGTTCAAGAAACTGAGGCCTTTCCAGTGCTGAGGATAATATGTATCTTTGCGGCATGAAGTGCTACAATCCAAAACCGCACCGTATAACATTGATCATCGCAGAAAAAGATTCGTATGCGGATAAGTAAATACGAATTTCTTTTCCAGCAAAAATATTCCTATTTTTTCAGAATATGTCGGGTTGAGTTGAAAAGTCTTGACAAGACTGACAATCCTTTTCTACGCTGGCACCCAGAGTAAGATCGCATTTACAACATTTAAAATATCTGACTTAGTGACAAAAATTTGGGACCTATGTCTTGTCTACAATTGGATTGCAATAGCAACGATCTTTGGGTGGAGGTAAGCTCTCGGCAGAAATTATGTGTAATTCAGATAAAGTGATTTGGTGGATTGAGTATGTATATATTGCAACTGAATCCATATGTAAAAAGAGAGAGGTATGTAGCATTTAGCCGGGTTCATATGAATAGTATCAATGCAAAAAAGTCTATTCAAATGCAAAATTTTATATTTGCACTCTGTAGGTGGTTGTCTGCAAGAAGAAGAATAATCCCGTTTGCCTGGGAATGAGTTCGGGTTCAGTCATAGATAAGAGTATGTTGTACCATCTACATTTTAGCTGTGATGATCATGTAATTTCAGAAACAAGAAATCCTATGATACAGCCGCGAAAGAACTGCGATCTATGCAATGGATGGAAGCAACTTCTACTGCTTAACGAGTATGATTTTTCTGGTTTTCTTGCCTCCGAATCTATTGTGCCGTATCGGCAGCTGGAGTTGATAAAATTGCATAAGTTACTATCTTGTTCAGGAAAACATTCGTTCTTATGAAGCCAGAATCTTACAAAGGAGGGAAATTTGACATGAAAGATTTCCCCAACATTGATGGTTGCGAATTGATTGATTCCAAACGCTTACCACCATGTGAGAAGAACACTCTGCTTCTGAAGGTAACTTTTCTCTTGCATATTGTTATACTTTGTCTTCTGACGGTCATTATATAAATTCAGAACGATCACATTCACGTAAATCTATGACTAATTTTCTTCTATTCAGAAGCACTTCTGTGAGATTGAGAATATGGAAGTATATGACGAAATTATATCCGATATGTCTGGAGGAAATTTGATTGCCATGGTGTGGCAGGGACGTGACGCGGTCAAGTTCGTGAAGAACAAGTTGTGTGGTGAAGGAGGAAATTACATAAAGGTGAATATTTCCATCGAATCCGTTTGTATTTAACGTCAATAGTTGGCTTTGAGAAAATTTCAGCTGGGGTTCATTTTAGAGCGCAATTCCACGCATTCATGCCTCTATCTCTGTGTCATCAGCAAAAAGAGAGATCGAACTGTGGTTCGAAAATAAGCTGCCCGACGACAGCGACGTTTCATTCGACGATATCAAGTAGACATGAGTTATTGCTTTTTGTGGAAGTCCTAAATCATTGTGTCCAATTATTATTGTGTCTAAACATACCACAGATTCTTACTCTGTTTCGATAAACGGTCATGTTACGTTACGGTCACTAATTATGTTTTACATGGAGTGTGGGCTATTCACTCTTTCTTATAGTTGCAAACAGATGATGCAAAATGATATTCTCGTGCACTAGTGCCAATTTTGAGCTTGATTGATGTCCTACACTTAAAAATATATAAAGTAGTGGATTAAGCAGCTACTGATTACATTGCACTTATAGTTCTTTGCACCGCCTTTTCACAGACGCATCAGCATTCGTGTCTCAACAAGATCTCTTACAATCCGTGTATTCATCTAGCTTTTTTTCAATACGCAACCCTTTTTTCATGTGGGAGAAGCCTTTATTCATTGATAGAATCATGCAAAAATCGGGAAATACCGAAATGAAACCGGAGCAAATGTGTTGTGCACGTGGGATAGGATATATCGGAATTTACTCGATTTACTGATCTGAAGTCATTGAAACGTGGATAAGAACTACTGAATCGTTATACCGGGGGGAAACAAGCGAGTGTAGTCAAACGCGTCCGAATCGACTGAATTCACCAAAGAAACAACTATGCAACCTTTAGGTGGGGGGAAAACAAGGAGCGTCATGGAAGAATCCATTTCATCATTACAGAGCAAATGGTCTTTCACCCTCTAAACATGGAAAACTAGAGTTTCTAAAACAGTAATAATGTTAAGTTCTCATTCGTTGTCTCCGCGACGCGGTTGTCTCTACGAGGGATATGGCAACCGCTACGAGTGGATTGGACGAATGAGAAATGCGCCTATTACCGTTTTAGAAAAAAAACTAGTGAGAACTCGTGCAAATGCGGACAAGTAAGAATCGAAACGGGAAAGAGAGTGAGCATTCACGTAAGTTGAAAGTGAATCGAATTAAACCGATAGATGAGGGAGGACAATTCAAAATGCTTATAAAAACGCTAAAGTAGTAACACTCGAACACTTCTTCTAGCTAACGCTTCATGTGCGAAATTCATATATAGTAGATAATACACGTTCTCCTTCCTGACCTTAGATAAGAGATCTAGTATTAAGAAAAAGGATTGGACTAAAAATGAAAACATTGCTGCAAGTCACAATAGAGATTGTCCAGTCATAGGATAAAGTTCAACAGATGGGAGTGAATCCCGCAGTAGCCAAACACGGATCTAGGATGACAAAATAGAGTATGAAACTGTACGATAAAGAAGGGTTGAAATATAGAGGGAAAAGTCGATGTGAACAGAACAATAAAAGCGGGATCAATCTAAACCTGCAAGATGCGCTACCTGTTATGTAGTGCCGGAAAATTACATAAATCAGTGAACAGATCTATGGATGAACAGTCAACAGAGCATAATGAGGGAGCAGATGACATGGGGTACTGTAGCTTGAAATCGGATTGAGAACAAATGGTGGCTGCTAGGGATCGCATTATGGAAGTACATTCCTGATTTCACAATCTCTCGCTTTCTCGTTTCATTTCTGACCGGTTGAGATATGACAATAAAGACAAATGAATTGAAGTGCGGAGAGAAAGCGAGAGACGGTAAAATGAGGAATGTACTCCCATAATGTTATCCCTAGTGTCAGCATAAAGGCATGCGAGTAGGGGGGGGGTTGAGGTTCCTTTCGACTCTCGAAACGACTTTTCTATTCAATATCAGTAAGAAGCGGCAGGTCGGTCGCCTTCACCACATTGGTTCCGAAGCCTCCGCGCCATGCTTGGAAGCATCGTGGACAGCGAGGTTGCTGAAGAAATATGATGAGAGTGGTAACGTCGATCTACCGTAATCCTGGCATGACTGCACGTTTACATTCTCAAATACAATAACAGCTCATGCATCCTGCTACAGTAATCACGATTTTACACTGCACATTTTTCCATGTACTAACGGTAGAGTCATAAGCATAACATGAAAGTCTAGACTAAGCACGAAGCTATTCTCGAGCCTGCTAGTAAATACAGTAGTAAAATAACTGACTCCTCGTACGGGATCCGTCCGTTCAGCATTGTAGTTTATCGTCAGGCAGCTGAAAAAGGCACATCGCACTAATTTTTCCATTATGGGGACATCTATATTTACGCTGAAATGGCTTTGCACTTGACTTGCTGGAGCTTCGAAATGTTGAAAGGGACAAGGTACTGGCTGTTTGACTTACTCATAACATCCCGCCATCTTGAGACAGAGAAAGCAGGCCATGGGCTTCTTAACGTTGTCGTCACGACAAATGACGCAAATTCCGTAGGCAGTCGTCGGTTTCTCTTCTTCCGCTGCAATAAATACTTGCCCCGTGTGCTTTTGCAGTTGTTTGGGCGCTATGGTTGGCAGTTTGCGTACAAAAGTGCATTCGACTATCTCTGCCGCTCCCCAGAGCAGTTGTCACGCGGGAAACAGCCGCTCTGCGGAGAAGCAGCGATAACGAATGCACTTCCGTACTGAAACTGCCAACCATAAGAAGTGAACGAACCTGTCCACGCAAATATGTTATTGACTCTAATCTGCAGATGTGTCATATGTGGAGGCGCCCTAAATGCACAGTTCCAATAAAAATTTCAATGTTGATTGAGGGTTCTAAAACGGTAAATTTGGCTTCATTCTTCTCCGCAGCGCGGCTGTCTCATTCCTTGATAGGCGACTGTGACGACAAATTTACCGTTTTTGAACCCATGATGCTGACCACAATACCTTGGTGGTGGTGGTGGTGCACGCATTGGATACGGAAATGGAAGTGTGGCGAACGGAAACGGGCCGAGTCTGAAAATAACTGCATCTCTCGCATTTGTGTATAATATCATATCATACTTATATATAAAGCGCGTGTCTGTCCGTATGGCAGACCACTATTGCGAAATCACAACGATTTAACTGGTTATTATTAAAATATAAAACCTGTATGCTGATGATGAAGAAGGCCCGGCCGCACTATAGGCTGCAACAAAGACTTGATCAAACGGTGTCACTGAATATGGTACAGTGTATAATCGACAGTTTTACGACTTAAAGGCGGTGTTTCACTGAAGGTATAGCTTCTAATATGTAGTATCATTGAAACATAGCCCATACGCATGAGATTCTCATGAAGTACAACAGGTCATGTAAATCGATAGTAAAGTTCTTTTAGTATTTGTCTGATCTCCGTGGAGCGGTTGTCGCTACGTTCGATATACAACACCACCAAGTGGATGAATGAGAAATGCGATTTAATGCTGATTTAGAAAGAAAGCATACCCGCTACTCCAGTGTTGTTCAATTGCGAGAGGCGAGTCAAAAGTTGCACCGGGTCTTGCGGCCTGAATCTTCCTTGATATCACGAGGTTCATTATTATTCGGGCTTCTAAATCAATAGTATTGCATTCATCATTCGTCTATTCACCGCAAGAGCGGTCGTTTCTAGGAACCGCTCCGAGTGAATTAGACGAAAGAGAAAGGCACTTACACACTACCGATTAGTGTGGGCCTATAGAGTAGTAGTGTTATTTTCGCGTTATTTTCTCTTGCTTTCCGGTCATCATTTCAGGCCACTTTTCTCAGATACCCGAATAATCGAATGGATCCGATATCCGAATGAAACGACTTGAAAAGACGACCGGAAAGCAAGAGAGAACAACGAGAAAATGAACACTACTACCGATTAAGAAATCCTGGTCAGAAACTCTCTGCATCTTACGAATCATGTTAAATATTAATAAAAAACCTGGATGATGACGAAGGCCCGGCCGCATTGTGAACAGCATCGAAGCCTTGGTGGAATTGTGACACTGGAAATGGCACTGTTTGTGATATGTAGATCGGCGATTTTGTGGGCTATGTTTCACTCGCGGTACACAGCGTGCCGAAAAGTGGAATATCCTACTATTGCAGCGCATCAATATCGCGCACATTCGTGAAACCGCGACGCGTCCCGTTGAAGGTACAGTGGGACGCGTCGCGGTTTCGCGAATGTTCGCGATATTGATGCGCTGCAATAGTCGGATGGTCCACTTTTCGGCACGCTGTGTGTTGTCCGAGTGAAATGCAATGTCCTGAGATTGATGGATAAAACGAAACGAACAATATCCGCATGCAAAAAGGTCGTCCTAATTCTGTTTAGCTGGTGGAAAAAGCACATTTTCCATCCTGATAAAAGCGAAGCAACTAGGGGTTCCAAAACGGTAATAATGTGCATTTCTCATCCGTCTAATCCCCGTGGCGCGGTCGTCTCTACGAGCGATAGATAACGGCTCCGAGTGGATTAGACGAATGAGAAATGCACTTTATTACCGGTTTAGAACCCCTAGAAGCAACCTCCGTAATAGGGTTTCTAAATCGGGAGTAGAGTGCATTCGTCTGTTGTCTGATTCACGAAGAGCTGTTGTCTGTTGCATGAAAGAGACAACGGCACCTCGGGAATCAGATAACAGACGAATGCACTCTACTCCCGATTTAGAAACCCTACTCCGTAACTTTCAGTTGCGTCGTCAGCTGTACGAGTTTCTCTACTCGTCGGCTAGAGACGGTGAGCACTATATTAATAGCATTTACATCATGGTTGACAGTACCTCGAAACGCATATGTCTAACCTCCCTGTTCTAGTCCGAGCGGTCGTCTTTCAACCTCATAGACAACCGATCTGACGAGAATACGAGGTTGGAAATACCTGTTTCGAGGTCTCTAGTTGGCAGAATGACTAAAACACTGCAGTCCATCTCTCCGTGGTCTACATCGTGCGGTCGAGTCTGTCGCATAGGGACGACCGCACCATGCAGAAGACGGAGAGACGTAATGCACTATTTTCGTCATTCTGCCAACCCTGATTTACACGATTCAAATACTGCGTTCCGCAACTCGGTCTAAATTCTGAACTGTGAGATCCCTACAAGAATTGGAAATAAGCTCGAGATGCGGATGCACGTAGATGTCCGAATGATTGAAGAATTCGAGATCTGCACAGTAGTGAAGGCAGAAAGAATATGTCAAAGCACATTTCATTTCTCTGTTCTCGCAATCTCGCGATCGTGTCAAAGCATTGGAGACGACCGGGTGAATGAGGGCGCAGATATTAGGGGTTCAAAAACGGTAAATTTGTCGTCATTCTTCTCCCGAGCGCGGTTGTCTCGCTCAATGATAGACAACCGCGCTGCGGAGAAGAATGACATCAAATTTACCGTTTTTGAACCTCTGGCAGATATGCACTTTGCCATTCTTTCTGCCTTCACTACTGCACAGTATAAAGAGCTGGAATGTGTACGTGAAGACTTTTCAGAAAGGGATGATCGCATAATGGACCACGAAGCTGCGCACAGCCTTTTCTCCAGGTATGTTTTGCGGAAACGATCGACCCATTTTGAACTAAACAACAACTTCATGAATAATAGTAATCAAAAATAAGCTCATTCCAGGGCATCGCAAGAGGCAACTGAAATTCTTGATGAACTACTGAAGCAGCGACTTTTCAATCAAGAAGACGGTGAGCCTATATTATTGAATGAAACCCGAACCTACAGTAACCCAGGAACTGAAACTCGGTAGTTTTCTCGTCTCAGAGAATGAAATGATACTAGTAGACCTTGTTTTTTTTACAGTAACCAGATCGATTATCGTGAATTGCTCTGCAAAAAGCGTGTTATATATATTTGTATATGTCATTGATTTTTTCAGGCGCAGGAACGACGACCAAGGAGGCCGGTCTCTGCTGTGTTTGTAGGACAGACGATGTTGAATTCCCCAAGGCCTGCAGCCACTGCCAATTTCTTGTTGGCTGCGCGGAGTGAGTGATTTTGAACTCTCGCGGTAGTAATCGACAGCTGAAAGCTCGGGCTTTAATCAAAGCGTGACTTTTTGAACTAGATATGGGTGTAGAATACTAAGGCGGCAGCTAGACTATCCTATCTTACAGAAAGAAATCTAAATGTCCTTGGGTGAAGATCGGAACACGGTAGTGAATAAATTTGGAAGAATAACGACGTTGAATACCATGCCTCTAGGCCTTGCAAAAGATTCTGACGCACAGGATGATCCAACCGGGGAGTAGTGCTACAAGATGGATACGGTAGCTTAGCTGCCTTTCATTCCCTGGATTCGCTGTTCTCCCAATGGCGTTGATGTGATTAGGATTTGTTAAATTGGCATAAGATTAAGATACTTTCATTTTCGAACTTTTTCCAGATGTGTACAACAGCTGTACCTGGTGGAATTCCTTTCGAATGAGGTGAAAGTTTTCCGCATAAGCGTAATGTATACTGGGGTGTCGTAAATGGGAATAAGTGCATCTCGTTTGTCTGTACGCGTCACTGACTCATTCTATCTCGCTCATCATAAATAACCGGTGGGAATGAGTGAACAGACAGCGATGGTGCACTTTATTCCGATTTACGACACCCTACCGTATAAGTAGGCTAATTTCTTACCAATTTTACGCTAACATTGTCAGCTGTTTATTGTTTCAGCTGTTAAAGTATACCTTCAACTCACTTTACCATGTCCTCCTTTTACAAAACGTTTTTTTTCAGTTGCCAAGATGCCCACGCTGCCGTGCACATTGGAACCCCAAGAAGGACTTGGTTAACATGGACATGCTCACGAAGCGTCCGGAGTGACTCCTACGCCCCTAACGACGGAGTAATTGCATTTCGACTACGTCAGATCTTTCTAGGAACTCACTCATGATCAGCACGTACCTATTAGGAATTCTATAACGGTAGAGTGAGTGCATTCATCTGTCGTCTGATTCGTTAGGAGCGGTTGTCTCACTCAGGCGATAGACAGCCGCTCCAAGAGATTCAGATCGAAGACGAATGCACTATGCTACCGTTTTAGAGACCATAATACCTCTCCATAACGAGAAAGAATTAGTCTTTTCGTTCATCACGCCATGTAGATATGTATTTTGTGCTTCAATTGTAGAACATATGCATAGCTTGTATTATAGGTAGTTATAGATTAATTTACATTCATACCAATTTCTTTCGATTTCTCCTCAGGAATGTGCACATTGACACTTAATGGTTTCTATTCCTTGCTTTTTCTACATATTTTGCACAGCCAAATCATCTCCGAATATCAGGAAATATATATTTTTGGTGCAACTAATTGATTTGCGGCTAGCATTGTATGCCCTTATCGCTTGGAAAGATAAATATAATAATAAGCTGACATTCGAAATTTATAAAAACACGTCTAAAACAGTGGCGCTATTTATCGTGCATACAGTAATCTCAAAAGAACATTTGCAATTGCGTACTGGAATATTGGAAGTATTTTTTTGGCACGTTGCCAACGTGCTCATTCGCCCCCTTCTTTCGCTCTGGTTCATTCAATGCTATCAATCGTTCAGATAGTTTGTTTCATCAAATTTGCAATGAATTGATTATTTTTCCTATCGAAGTCACCCAATCAAATGATTATAATTTCTTTCCGCTGAAATCTGCGTTTCTCCTTGCTCTCATGCTATAGAGTCTTGCGCATCGATAAAAAGATTGAGAATAGAACGTGAGGCTCACAAATTTAAAAGCTAAAATTTAAAAGCAACAATCATCGGATCATTAAAGAGTTTCATTTGAAATAAATTCCCTGTTTTCTCTCACCGTAGCGTAAATTGGAATCGTCATAATTGGAAACCACTCATTGCCACCTTTCGCTCGTTCGCCCTTTCGACTCTCGTTCAACTAAAGTCAGCTGTTCATCAGTGCGGAGAAGCACCGACGATGCACTTTGGTTCCTTTTTCTTAGTGACGTTAGAGACGCATTGATCGAGTGTGGAAGAGAGAGAGAACGGGCGTGGCCTGAGGTGTCTTTTGCATCGTGACTAGGACACGGAACGCAAGCAGAAGTGCATTTTTCTGTCGTCCATTTCCCTCACAGCAGTACCTTCATCCCCCCATGTGTTGGACAACCGCTCCGAGGGAATTCTACGACTGAAAAATCGCTTCTGATTCCCCCCCCCTTCCCTATTCGTGTCGTGTTTCGTAGTCATGTAGTCGTCAGAATTTGTGCCCCTTTATGGACTTCGCGAACAAACCCCAGCGTTTTACTGACTCTCATCGAGAGAAGATGATATAGCCATGCGGAGGTTCAAAATCGGTAAATTTGTCGTCATTCTTCTCCGCTGCGCGGTCTTCTATGGGTGAATGAGACAATCGCGCGACGGAGATTAATGACGACAAATTTGCCGTTTTTAGAACCCCTATTAGGGCCATTATTCTTATTTCGCATTGTAGCGTGCCCTTGCAGGTTCAGACATGTCCGCGACGGCGGAGCCAACTGCAGAGGAGATGAGTAACATTTTAAGGTATTTTTCACGAGTCTTTCTGGAATGAGCAATAAAATTGGCCTTATTTATCGTCTAAATGAGTAAGTGCATCAGTTCCCATCGATTTTCATTCAGGCACGGTAGAAAGCGTCGAAGAAGCGGATCTGAAGTGACTCGTTCAACCTCAAGAAATGGTACAGGACTCTCCACGTCAGCAAGGTATTGTCACATGTACTTTATTTCCTCCTTTATGCCCTCGTTGTAGTCGGGAATCGGTAGTAGAGAGCATTTCTCATACGACTAATCCACTCGGAGCGGTTGCATGTCGAACGTAACATCTAGGGGTTCTAAAACGGTAAATTTATGGTCATTCTTCTCCGGTGCGCGGATATCTCAATTGGTGATAGACGACAGCGCGGCGGAGAAGAATGACGACAAATTTACCGTTTTTGAACCCCTGGTAACAACTGCTCTAACTATGAGTGAATTAGGCGAATGAGAAATGCACTTTACCCACCGATTTACAAACACTATTCCAAGCCGTTGCAGAGTTATCGCGCCAATTGTCGACCTGAGCACCTCGCCGGAACCCGAAGAACGAGACGCGCTCGTTGCGGAACTTCTAGCTCAACCCGTCCATCGCTCACCGGACTGTAAGCAATGTTCTCTAGGGTTTCTAAAACGGTTATCCCATGTTTCTCTCCCTTCTTCTAATCTAGACGGAACAGTTGTCGAAAGAAGGGCAAAAATACTGTAAAATACCTACCGTTTTAGAAATGTTCATGTACATATTATTCCTCTTGTTCCTTGCGTTAATCCCACACTAGTTTGGGTGAAAGTTTACGGCTTATGACGAAGATTGTTTTTCAGACGTCTCAGAGAGCCTCCAGCAAGCCATGGAAGCGGTGCAAGGAATGGTACGTTGAAGGGGTTTTCGTCCTTTGTTGTTACATTGTATAGAGTACCTATAGTTCCTCGTAACCACAGTACACTCTACTTTCCTGTAGTAAACGTGAAGAAAAATTACCACAATGGAGAGATTCGTATGCGAACTGGTATCATTGCTTCGCCAGAAGGATTTATAAATCAATAGCAAAGTGCATTTCTCATTCGTCCATTCACTGCGGAGCCGATGTTTACACCAGGCCTGGGCGGCAAATAATTTTTCGGCAAATTCGGCAACCGGCAAATTGCCGGAAAAAAATTCGGCAAATTCGGCAAATTCGGCAAAAATATAATTTGATTTTCCCATACAAACAAATTGCACGAAACTTTTTCATTATAATTATTTAGATTCGTTAGTTTTATATTCGATTCTGACTGTTTTGGTTCATAAGAAACTTGTTCGACTGTGCTGAGCCTTTCCACAGAAAAACCTGATTGGTTTTGCGTCAGCCAAAATACATTGAAAATTGGAAAGGATGTCATCAATACAGTCAGATGCTGTTTGAAGTGTTCATAGGAACATAATTTGAGCCAAAACTGTCGAAAATGCAACTTTTTCTCGAAAAAATAGCCTCGGCAAAAATATCGGCAAAGAATCATTTTTGCCGTTTGCCGAGTCGGCAAATCTTAGCCGACAATGGTCGGCAAATCGGCAAATCGGCAACGGACAAAGCCCAGGCCTGGTTTACACGAGCGAAATAAAGCCACTACGAGTGGATTAGACAAATGAGAAATGCGCTTTACTATTGATCTAGAAACCCCATTCGCCAGTCTACATCAAAGATCAAAGATCATTTTCAGATGCAGAACCACGTGGGAGAGCAGGAGCTCGTTCAGCTAATGCCTCATCTGGATGCACTCCAAGAGGGTTTGACGCATCATCTTGGCCACCGAGCAGAGCAGGACTGCCTGCCTGATCCAGGTACAACGTTGTTATCCTGCAGAATCCACAAATTCTACAGTATTCGGGGGCAGTTACTGTAATCCATGGGAATCACTCAGAGAAATAACTGTATGATGCATGTGAGATGGATATGTGAAAGGGAACAGCGCAATGTGCATTTGCGCCGAAATGATAAAGTTGACGCTGTCGTCATCGTTACGGAGCAAGTGTCCATTTCACCATTGTGGCGCAAATGGTCATGACTTCCTGTAACCCACATAGATGAAAGTGCGCCATGGCTACAGTATCCGTTCAGAGCGCCCACATATGCAGCAGCACAACTCCGATGACAGAATCGAGGAACAGCTGCAACGGCTGCGAAGGGCTCGACAGGAGTATGTGGAGTATGTTTCCTGCCTTTTTGACATTTTAACTGCTAGAAATCCTCTATGTATAGTAGTTTGGGCCAGGCGGAAGGGCCAAACGATCCAAATGCTTCCTGTTATCATTTAGTCATGAGTCCTCATTTTGCCGGACATGACTCTGAATACTATGGTTGCTGAAACGGTAGTAGAGTGCATTTCTCATTCGTCTAATAGACGAAATGCAAGTGGACTCTACTACCGTTATATAAACCGTACCGAATACTTCAGGGCCGTCCGTCGCCGTGATCAGCATTTGGCCATGGAGCAGGAATACGCCCAACAGCGCGAACAAATGGAGAAGGAAGGGATGGAATTGGTGGAGAAAGCACTGGATGCACACTGCTCTGGTGGGCAACTTTTTCTTCGTGAATACATTATGTCTGGATTCCGGGGAATAAGCACGATCCTGTGGGGTAGGAGCCTGCTATGGTGTTCTGCTTGTTGTATTCCCTACACTGCTGCTATAGCGAAGTGTGATCTTGACATAAAAGTACTGCGAATACTATATTGACAATTATTACGGCTATGAATTTTTATTATCCCGCTCATCTTTGTGAAGTGGAAAGGAACATCAATCAAGCGATTTAGAGTCCGATGATAAGACCAGCGCCCACGGATTCTGCAGCATCTGCCGGGAAGCCGAGGTCGTCGACCCAAAAGCCTGCAGCAAGTGCCGGAAGTTCATCGGCTGCAAGTAGTAAGCATCTTTCATTACTTTTGTTCTTGCAGTCTTGATATGGGATGTTGAATGCAAAAATCCTTCTATTCGATAATTTTTGTCTTTTTTTCTGACTATATGCTCCCTACGGTAAACAGTACTCCTTTACAGCTGCACGTACAAGAGTTACCTGTACGAGCTTATGGTGGCCTCGGAACGAGTGAGTTTAATCGAAATTCACATTAGCATACTTGGAAGTTTCTCAGCAAAACCTAGTTAAGCGACCATTATACAACGCCAAACTTTGTCGTTGCATAATTCTCTACATAGTTCCATATTTCAGTCTCCCCGATGCCCCTGCTGCCGTGCCAAGTGGACTCGTCTCGATGACATCATCAGCATGAGCCAGGTCAACGCGCCGTTGCCTGCATCCCGCCTGTCTGACCCATAAATAGAACGATCGGGGCTTGAACGATGGATTGAATGAGGTGCTTTGAAACCGAAATAATATCAATTGTATATTTCTTCCACACATTGTTAATTTACCTAATTTACTTTCATTATCCTGTGGGCGTTTCGTTTCATGTTCATGCATTGATATAATATCCGTCGTGTAGCAAACTCATTCCAGTGTAATCAACTAGTGTTTCTAAACCGGTAATTTAATGCGGTAAAGTGCAATTTTCATTCACCTGTATCTCTCATGTGAGAGACGATCGCTCCGAGGGAATTAGACGAATGAGGAATGCATAAAATGACCGTTTAGAAACACTGTAATCAACCAGTACTAAATTAATCTGTGCTACGGTGTCAACTGAATAGACAACCCGCGTTTATGCTTTCATTGACTACTCTGTTTGTGTTACGGAATCCGATGATGTACGAGTCCATTCATATATTTTCCGGTTCTTAATAGTATCAATTGTTCTATCCAGTTATGCACTGATCGATTATGAAAAAATAGAGAACGCAATTTCTGCATTGATTCACATGTACATATTTATTTAAACAAATTCAAACGATAAATATTTCAGTGCTCATAATTAGCGTAGATGTTATTAAAGTCTCCCCTCATCTGTCTTGATTACATTATTATGCATCCTAATTGAACTGTTGCCCTGTTCTATTTATTTCGCATTTGAAACATATTCCGTGACGACGAAATAGCACGCAAAAATAAGAGACCAGGGTGTGAGACGCGTACGGGGAATAACAGTTCAGACAGGAAGCATAATAACTGAAATTCGAACTAGATAGAGTGCAACAGTGAATTCGTTATAACTATTGTAAAAGGCTAGAGTTTCCGCCTTCGAGATGTTTCACCTTAGCCAGCAGATGAAATGGCAAGCTGTGTAGGGGAAGAAACTTAGGCCAGTAGTTTATGAGTAGAGAGTAGAGACCTCGAATTGACTCTCAATCGACTCACTTAGTGCATTCCTTTTCTCTAACTCATTGCAGAGCGGTTGTCTATCAAATGCGAGAAACAACCACTCGGCGATGAGTTAGAGACAAGGAAGGCACTAAGTGAGTCATTTCGAGGTCTCTAGTAGAGAGTAGACAAGACAATGAAGACACATATCCTTTCCGTGACTAGCCTGGATGTTGTAAAAATATATATGTGTTTCATACACTGCTTCTTCTACATTTCAATCCTTTCTCTGTTCCTTCCTCTTACATTCTCGCCCCTTCACTCACTTATGGAAGGAACTACAGAGGATTCATTCTGGAAGGAAGTGGAAATCCGACCGACGATGAGGATTATGTAAGTGTCTTGAACGGAAGAATCAATCAATTAATACACACTTACAGTGGGAATGATCAGGAGATGTGTCCATAATGCAATTGGAACGAGCACCACAACCAGGCATCAAAGTGTACCCTCGATCTTCCCCTTCATCATTCTCATCCTCTTCATTCTACTCTATATCATTATTTATATCTTTGTTGTTAGTTCTCTTGTAGTCTACAGTATCATTCTTTCCTATAGTTCTACAGTATCCTCCTCTCTCTCCTTTCGACGGGTTTCCACTTCACTTCTCATTCACTCACGGGTTTCCCTTCTATCCACGGGTATTCTTTCCTTCTTTCCCCTCCAACTTTGTACATAATTGAATAACTTTGTACATAATTGAATAGAAAATAAATATTATCATTAGATGGTTGAACGTGTACATGAAACGATATCTAATTTGATATGACACAAGTAGTAATGTCATTTGTGAGGCAAAACAGATACAATCTAAGCCTTCGTCAGGAACCTTTTCTCTACTTTTGGCACTGGCTTGTCGGCAAAAATTCCAATGAGTTTCTTTGCGATTTCAGCTGGGAAAGGAACGACGAGAGTGTGATTCCTGGATGAGGCGACCCTTGAGAGAGTCTGAAGATAACGAAGATGCACTGCATGATGATTGGCACACAAAGTATCTGCTGCCTCTCGAAGACATCTGAAAGGGGATGTTCCTTCCCCTGAAAGTCCCTTCCCCCTTCCCTTGAATGTCCCTTCCCTTTGTTCTCAATATCCCATCCCTTTCCTCACTTGCTTGCCAGTTTCTCGCCATCCGCAGCAATAACCCTTGCTCTTGCATCTCTTGCTGCCTCAGCCTCCGCCGCCATACTCTTCATAAGTTGACTTGGTAGTCGAATGTCCTTTATCTCCACTCTTTCCACCTTCAATGTCCATTCTCTTCTCTTTCCCTTATCTTTTTCCTCCACCTTAACTCCCCATGGATCCGTCCCTTCATCCAACACTTTCTCTGAAATCTGAAATGCTTCTTCCAACGTAAATAATGAGTGGTGTGTAGTTGCAAGTGGGAGAACAGACAGCTGTTCTCTTCCTATGATCAACTAACTGAAGCAATGGCGTCTCTCTCACTGAGCATCTCTGAGAGAGTCTTGGTTCCAAGTACATTCCTCAATGTGGTTTGTGCAAGAAGACTGAATGAACGGTATTACGAAGGAAAGGAGATGGAGACACACCGTGTACTGAATTGAGCATCATTCACATTGGTCACTGATATGACTGGATTGTTGATTCTGAAGTAGATAACTGCCTGAAATTGAATTGAGAAGTGAAGAGAAGAGTGAATGAATACCTCAACCGAGACAGTGACTGAATCACGAGAAAGAATCTCCTGAGCAGGAACATCAAATGAAAGAACTCGAAGATCAACCTGAATCTTCCCTTCATTTTTCTATCCTCATCTTTTGGGAAAACAACAAAGAGAAGAGTCGATTATCTTTTCTCGTGCAAATCCCAAGGGAAGAAATGTGCAGAATATGAAGAAACTGACTATTTTGTAAGTGTCGATACAAGGAATAATGAGGAATAGTCCAGGTCCTTTTGTTCCTGTGAGACCTTTTGTACGAATCAATCGACCAAGACGAAAGATTACTGCACGTTGATATTCCCTTAAAGAAAGATGAAGGGAAATAAAGAGGAAGACTCGCACTTGCACACTTTGATACAGAAGAATAGACACCAAGGGAATGAGATCACAATGAGAACAACTGAGAATATCCACATCAAATATGAAATGAGGGGAGATGGTTCCTGAGGGGAATGAATTATTACTGTAAGTGAATGAATGAACTGACCCTTTCCTCATTGAGTAGATGTCTTGTCCTTATAAGCCATGATTGTGATCTTGCTCTCATTGGAATCTTCTCTATGACATCCTGAGTATTCTTTCTCATCACTCGTCTCGCTCTCTTCTATTCTCAAGTGTTTTCTTATTCTGGGGTGGGTATCCACTCACTCAATCTCTTACTCTTTCATTCTATTCTGTCTACGGGGGGACGAACCCTTTCATGGGGAGGCCTCTCGAAATCATAAATACGACTGTCGAATAGAGAGGGAACTTGTAGAAATGTTGCATTGATAGGAGGAGTAGGGGGAGTTCTTTCAGAGGATTCAGATACTAATGAATCCCCATCTACAGAAGTAGTAGCTGTTGTATACTCTGACTGTAGAGTATGAGTCCTTCTCATTAGTCTATGTCTTCTATCAGCCAATGATGACGACTTAGGATGGAAAGACATGAATGAAGGGGGAGAAGGGGGAAGTAAAGGGACTAGAGTTGTCTCTAGACACATCTCCATGGAGTGAACTACTCCTCCTCGTTCTTTCTTCTCTCACAAATTCGTCTCACCTGAATGTCGTCTTCTTCCATTTCAGACACAATATGGTGCATAGAGGAAAGAGAAGACTGAAATGAGAGAAGGGAGTGCATATTGTTTACGAGATAGAAAGGGAGGGAACGACCTGTCACTGAAGTGTAATGACGATCAAGGAAGGAAAAGGAAGGATCAATGAAGTCCAAAAGGAGAGAATGCAAGAGAATTCATTCGAGTGTGAACGAGACTCATGCACTTAAACACATTCGCCCAATCTCAACGGGGATACACTGCTCATGTTGTTTCTTCAACCCAGCCATGAGTTCGAGGTCAGTCAACGTTTACTCTAATGCAGAATGCTATGAACACAAAAAGTATATTTTCGAGCCCTTTGATCGTTGTAATCACCATGGAAACTTTTCCCAACCAATTCTTCAATCAAAGGACATGTCAATTATAGTGGATCTGTTCCTGTAAATGGTCTCATGGGGTATTGTGCATCCCAACTGAACTGTTACTCTAGTCTATTTATCGCACAGTTGAAACATCTTCCAAGACGAAGAAATAGCATATAAAAGTGAGAGACCAGTGTGGCATCCTGGTGTGAGACGCGTACTAGGAATAAAAGTTCAGATAGAATGCATAATCAGCAAATGTTTGGAATAGCAATATATTCTTCGGTTCACAAATTTTTACAATTGGCGTATTTGACAAATACTATGAAAAGTGTTGTTTGAATGAATGGATCATGAGTTGGAAGAGAGTGCCACCATTAACTTCTCGTTCTTCATCTCGTTCTCAGTTGAACTTCTGGTGATAGAAGTGAAAGATGCTGGACGATCAGTTGCCACGGGATAAAAGAGAACATTGGACTGAAAAGAAGAAATGAATGAAGAAAGAGAAAAGACTCACTATTAACATTGCAATTGCATTGATAATGAATATTATCTTCCATCCATTGACGTCCTCATCTGATTCGATTCTTATTCCATTTCTATTCAATTCTAACCTGAATTCATAAAGAAGAAGTACATTGCAGGGCCAACGAAGAGAGCAGTGCATTTCATGAATTGAATGGTCGCCAATACAAAATGTGCATACTGTCTGAATGGATTCTTCCCTTCTTCTCAATAGAGAATGGTACCTTGAATGGAGAGTTGCACATTTGTAGAATCCACTCGAATTGGCCCCTGCTAGAGCATACATGATAACATAAGAGACAATTGATAGAGAGGGAGAATGAGAGAAGGGAATGAATCCAGTGAAGAGTCCTAAAGTGAATGTATAAGAGAAAGGGAGAAGGACGTTCACCTGCAATTCCAACTGCAAGTGTATTGAAGAAGATCATTTTATGAATCTGAGAGAAGTATCTGAATGAGAATGAATGAAAGGATAAAGGGAATGAACTGACGTCACTCTATCTGATAGAAAGGCCATGATGAGCTTGATTGGAAGATGAACGGCTGCTGCGAATGCTGTCCAGAAAGCAGTGGAAGAAATGGAAAGGGACAATATCTGAAAGGCGAAGAGGAGAAGGGAAAGGGAAGGGGAAGGAACCTTTCTGAAATAGATGGGGGCATATGTGCTCACTGTTATGAGCGATACCAATTCAGTCAATGCATTCAACCATATAACAAGAATTGTACGATTACAGATGATGGACTGAGTGAAAGGAGTGAATGAGAATCAAGAGATGAGTGACACCTTGTATGGAACAAATGAGTCTCTTTTAATGTGTTCATTTGTCTTTCCTCTTTGAATCTCTTCCAATTCCCTCTTTTCAACTCCCTCAATCAATATCAAAAACTCATCCACTCATTCTTTCTACCGTATGAGTCTGAGGATCATCAGAGTATATGAATATCCATAGAATGAAGACGACGAATGTAGTGAATGCATTGAAGTAGAATGCGGCCTTCCATCCAATAGTGGAACAGAACTGATAATATAGAGAGAAGAGAAAGGGAATACTCACCATTCCACCGCCTGCATTTGATATAAAAGTAGCGACAGGAGTGAATGAAGTGAGAAATGCCAAGAATACAGCAGTCTCTGATAGTGGAGCCCATCTGACAGTTAACATTCCAACGGCTGCAAAGTCTGCAGAAAAGGCCAATCCCTTAAGGAGAATGAGTAGAAGGAATGGAAGAAGGGAAAACCTGTATAAGTCTAACAAGGATGAAAGTTGGAAGACCGAAATGGGTTGCGATAGGAGTAAGAGCAGTTGCTATACAGGATAGTACACCACATACAAAGAATGGAAATCTGAATGGAATCAATCAATGGAACACTCAGTCATTCATTGCTAACTTTGCACCCCATTTGACATATGCCATATTGATGGGAAATGTTCCCACTATGGTACCTGTTGCTACTGCCCAATGGATATAGGACTTCTCAGCCGGGGAATAGTCATATCTGTGACGGATCTGAAACGGACCCTTCCTTCCCTCCTCCCTCATCCTCTACTCACTCAAGACCGCGAAACGGATACAATATAGACAGCCGGTCATTTCTAGCTGTCCAACTTCATTCCTGCGCGGTTGTCTCTGCGAAGTGAGAGACGACCGCTACGAATGAAGTTTGACGTCTAGAAATGATCGGCTGTCAATATTGTATCCTAGGGTGTCGTAAATGGAACTATATTGACAGCCGTCATGACTAGTGGTGAATACAAGCTGAAAACACGACCGGGCGATTATAGACGCAGACATGAAATGACGCAAATTTTTACCGGCTGTCAATAAAGCCCATTTACGACACCCTATTGTAGCCGTTTCACGGTCTCTTCTACTCACTCCTTCACTCGTTTCAATCACATCCTCCGTATCTTCAGTCATACAAATGAATGTAAAGTTAATGAGTAGATAATTGGAGCAAATTGAAAATAGACAAAGGAATCCGATGAAGAGAACTAAATATCGATAACGGCCGAAACAAGCCATGGGGTGAGAATGAAAAGAGAAGGGAAAAGAGAAGAGGGGGACAGTAATCATTTGCATACACAATCTGTTCTCGGTTCATGATCTTTGAGTTGATGTTCTCTTATCATATTATGCATCCTATCTGAACTGTTATCCCTAGTACGCGTATCACACTTGGATGCCACCCTGGTCTCTCATTTTTACGTGCTATTTCGTCGATCCGGAATATGTTTCACCTGGGCGATATAAAGACTAGCGCAACAGTTCAGTTAGGATGTATAATAATCGCGGACTGCGCCGCAGGCGCAGTCCTGATTTGGCTTTGGAAGTACCCTGCGCGAACTTTTTTTTGGGTTTTCCATGAAGGACATTTTTGAAAAATACCAATAAATCACGTTTGCGTCCGCTTCGTCTGAATCTACTACAGAAAAAAATTTCAGCCCGATTCGTTAAGTTTTTGCTGAGTTATGATCGAAAGTCTGATGTTGTCCGTTCCGTTACCGTTATCGCCTTCGCCTTCGCCTTCGCCTTCGCCTTCGCCTTCGCCTTCGCCTTCGCCTTCGCCTTCGCCTTCGCCTTCGCCTTCGCCTTCGCCTTCGCCTTCG
>JACMIF010001536.1:9689-23054 GCA_014805445.1 Diplogasteroides magnus | reverse complement strand
TCCATCTTGGCGCCAAAGATTTTCTAAAAAAAAGTACTCAAAAATACAGAACCGCAAACTTTGCCGTCCTGCTGGAAAACGAGCACTTGCTGAAAATCCGCCACGCTGGGGTTGCACATTCAAAAATTCCCTCGATTGTTGTAAGCGATCCTGCTGGCCTGGTATGGTGGCAGAGCAATGAGCAAGAGTCGTGTTGCGGGCTGACACAAAGTGCCGCCGGCTGTGAGGCTTGGATCCATTGTTAAGAATTTATGAATGAGCCATGTCGTGAATGGCGATGCAGACATGTCGCCTTTATAGACTGGCACCCACATTTTGAGACTTCTCTGTGTGAGCTGATATGAATGATGTGTTATCGTCTTCTATGATACTGTTCAGGGCTGGCACGCATGACCCGCTATGAAGCTTCATAGTCGTCAAAAAAATGTCAAAAAGGAGCTCGAAAAAATTGGTCTCTCGAAGTAAAATTTTTTTTGACCCCCAGCTTGAGAACTTAGCCATTTTTCCTAAAATTTTGATAAATGATGCTAAGTTATCACCATAACTCGGTTCAAAGTTGGTTTCAGAAGCTGATATTAGGGCCAAAAATTTTCCCAAAAAAAAGACTCTTTAAAAATGGGTACTAAAAGTCATAGGTTATCGGGAGCGATTTTTGATTCATTTTTAGGTCATTCGGGCACTCGCCCATCCTTTGGCGCCTTAACCTATAAACCCGGCACATCTCATGTGCAACCTACTTCTAAAGGACTATCAACTGCTGGAATACGCGTCCGTGGGTGAAGCCTGGTTCTCGCTGTAGAAAATTCCAAACATGGCTCCCCGTAACTTCAACACGGGGGTGAACAAAATTTCGCTCCGAGGGACCTATTTTTTCGGACTCCCCAGGTGATGGGGATCACGAAAAAATTGGTCCTAAAATGGGGTCAAAAAACGATTTCCTTTTCCTTTTCCTTTTCCTCCTTTTACCCCCTCCCTTCAATGAGTACTCGAATGACTCCTTCCATCGGGTGTTGCACGCCTGGAAAAGGACTTTTTTTCTCAGACCCAGGCATTTTAACCTATGTTTCAGAGTCTACACAAATTCGATTATTTGTTCTGACAATTGTTTTCATTTAAGAATTGCTTATAATAAAACAAATAATGTTTTTCCTGCCTCAATTCCAAGCGAAGAACCTTGCCTGCATGAATTCTGATTCATTCTCATTTCTCTCGCGTGCCTGGACCTTGTGCTATTTTATGGGCGCGCTAATGAAGGATCTGTCCGGTTGAGAAGAAAAGAACCCCTAAAGATCCCCCATAAGACGATCCCTCGAGATGGTCGGAAACTCATTCAGAAGAGAAAATGGAGGTGCAATTGGAAAACACGCTAGAGGGATGGTCTGCGAGTGCGGGCACGATAATCGAAAGAAAATGCGCGAATAGAAGCAAGGCGGAGTTTCAACGATGAAGGGGATTGTAGATAAGAACAAGTGTTTCTATCTAAAAGGGATTTTTTTGCATTTTTCAATCACATTGTTGTCTTTTTAACGTTGAGACAACCACTTCGCAGGTGTTGGAAGCATAATAAATGCATAAAATTACCGTTTAAGAAACCCTAACATGAACAATTTTAAGAGTAAATTTACCTGGAAGCAATCTGGATCGGTGTCGTTGGAGGATGAAACATACATGAAGTCTCTCTTGACATGAACATGTGCAGATGAGAATGTGGCTAGGAGAAAGACTGTAGGAGGAATAGAATCAGTCGCTTGTAGGATATTGTAGAATCAGTGAACGGCAAGATATTTTATGGTCATTTTGAGATATGTTTCAGAAAAAGCATAAAATTTGAATATCGCATAAAATTCGATACCAGGTGATCTTTTTTGAATGAAACAAGATTAATAATTATGCGTGAAACAGGTGCTTCTCTGAAGATAATGGAACGCATAACTGAATTGAAAAAAAGGAATGAGTGAGGGTGCCAGGAGTAGATCCTGGATTGGAGAGAATGGAGAATAGATTCGTTTGACTGTTTCCATTATAAACATCCCTCTCTTTCAGGACGAACTCTTCACTCCCGGTCGTCTTCTCTAGGGGTTCTAAAACGGTAATAATAATAACTTTATCACTTGGCAAGATGTAAGACTACAAGAGATTAGCTTCACTGAAGCTGAGTGAACAGAAATAACAATAGAGAATTGAGAATTGAAGAGTGATTCTCGCTCGAAGTCGTCCAAGTATAGCTTGATAAACTAGCATGTCTTAATAAAGTGCATTTCTCATTCGTTCAATCCACTCCGAGCGATTGCCTATCCGTCGTAGAGATAACCGCTCCGAGGAGATTAGACGAATGAGAAATGCACTTTATTACCGTTTTAGAACCCTTCTCGTCCTCATTGTTGTAGAAGATCGTGGCTTTAGCTGCCCAATTATTCCTTCTAATATTACTGAAGCACTGCGTGGCTTTATCTAATTGCAAAGAAAATCTGGTTCAGATTTGATATTCTCTATTATTTGGGCTTGTTCCATTTTGTGACATTTCATATAAAGCAACGATTTTGTTAATAGTGTTTATTATCAAAGTATATGAATTATTAAAGCTCCTTCCCGTAGTCGAACCTCACAACAATGCTATGCGCGCGAGATTAGCTGGATTATCTGCAAATTGCTGGGTTTTTATTATTATAGTTCTGTCATGAGAAGTCTCTTTTCATTCCGCACATGGGGGTTGAAAATAGACAACTAGGGTTACGGTAGCAAGGATACGGTAGTCGTAAGGTACATTAACCTGATCATCCTCTGGTGCCTTTTCCTTTTCTGCCAGTACAGAACAGGAGGGGGCGAGTTGGCCCAGTCTCTCAGCAGACACGTGCCATTCGTAGATATCAATTGCATGCCATCGGACAAAGGAGGCAATGAGATCGATGGATCGAGAGGCCAGGGAGGGAGCGCACACCTGGAGAAATGAACTTTGTGAGGGTCAAGGACAACTGCGCCATGAACAATGGCGCCAGTATGGTGAAATGGTCAATGCGAATATTTTTTTAAATACTGGCAGTGCAATAGTTATTGCTACCGTATATCCATGATATCATTATTAAGTCATTCACATTCATTATACAACATACCTATTTCTTAACAGTCGTGCTAGAAGAATCAAAGCAACATTTTGATCAGTCTACTAGGGAAATACTCTTTGTGAAACATATTTCAACTTCCTGACCTCCTTGACCACAGGCACCATACAGTCCATATAACACTGTTGGAATGAACAGAGTGTCTCCAATTCCTTTTCGTATTCAGAGAATTGATCAGCAGAGAAGACCTGAATGGCTTGAGTTTAGTGTACTCTTTAGGTAGATTTGTTAGCCATGATTCCCTGGAGAAACTCTTCAAAGATTGGTCAAGCATTCTGACCGGCAGGACTACTGTCACGTTATGCATAACCTTCCTGACTCCCGGAAATAAGCATGCTCTATAGCCTGTATGTGATAATCACTCGTGCACCTTCGCAGCATTGTCGTGAATTCAATGTTGTTATTATATTTACTGTTTGAAACATAATCAGAACTCGTTAACTTCTAACTGAAATGAAACATATTCGCACCGAGTTTGTGTTCTCCACTTCCTCCTTCTTTCCAGTGTTCACAGTCTTTTCATGACATGCCTGGTCGCATTTGAGGAATGTGATGGGCTCACTCTCCGCCAGACACGGACGCACCTGCGAAATTGCATAGTCTGCAGGAATAGGAATTTTTGATGATTCTCTGAACATTATTCTGGTGGAATAACCTTTCCGGCGTGCTGAACCCTACATTTTCTTGAGCGATTTCGTCATGTTCATTTTATAACCAGATTCGAATCCGAATTCCTTATTGAGGAGATGCAAAAACAGTGGACGGAGAAGGAAAATTGCGAAAAATTTCACGATGAAATCAAATAATTCAGCAGAATGATCTTTTCGACTTTTCTGAATCTAAGAGTGCTTTTTGCCATCACAATTTTCAAGGAAAAAATATTTAGTGGTTTGTACCCAGATGCTAGTCTCAAGCTCTTCCCCAATCCCAGAACACCATGAAAGAAGCGAAAACAATGCGTGTCTCGAGAAAACGATGGATGGAATTCACGCAATGCAATTTTAGTGAATAGCCAATTGAATTCGGTTCTGGTTCCTGTTTTGATGTTGGCATTCAGATTAGGGATTCAAAAACGGTAAATTTATCGTCATTCTTCTCCGCTGAGCAGTCCTTTCATTCCCTCGTAGACAACGACAAATTTACAGTTTTTGAACCCCTGGTACAGATGTGAATGGGCGAAAGACAGGACCACCATGAACGTTTGCGCCATAGATGAATTGATGAAATGGACGCCTGGGTGTTTCATTTCCTCGAAAAAAATTACTACTGCTCCAGTGCATTATCGGCAGTTATACCAATCTGGATGATAGTTTCAAACCCATTTAGACTATTCGAAGTTTTGGGAAGTTGCAATTCTCTCTAACCATATCTCACTCAATTGCATAGTGGAGAGCAATTGGGTACGAACCCGTTACGAACCCGTGGGTGTTGTTGTTGGTCAGCACTTGACCGATCTTTAGGTGGACAAGTGCTCATGTCTCATGTTCAGTACATAATACACACGGGAACAGTTCACACGTTTGTGAACAGCGGGTTTTAGGTCTTACCGGATGTTTGAAAGTTCCGAAGAACAGTTCACGAGTAATTGGTTATTCGAAATGGCTACTCTTTATTCGATTTTCTATGCTTGAGAGACTTTGACCAACGGCCTCAGTAGTTTTTCCCAGACACCTTTGCCCTATCCAATTGAGTTGATTGATGTTCGTAGTGGAGATGAAATGGCCAGTACGGACATTGGGACATCGTTGTTTTTATGAGCCCCTGGGGACACTTCTAGGTGAATGCACTCTAGGATACACGTGGAAGGATTTTCGTTATATAAAACCGAAGGAGAAAATGGAATTGCTCTCAGAGGCATTAGAGACTATATAAGTTGTCTTTGAAACATAATCGGGACATCGAATTAGTATAAAAAAGTATCTCGTGGAAAGTACAAGACACATCAAAAGTTGGACATTAATCAGATACGAGGGAGACTGTTTCTATTATCATTGAGACATAGGTCGGTGAACAGTATGGTTAGCAGAATGACATTATGTAGACTTTTGTGTTAACATTGAAACCAAAGAGAAACTGCGGACACTTCCTCAAGACAGGTGCTATTAGATTTCTTGATAATGCAAAGTGCGAAATGCCTTACTTAGAATAATTACTATTACCTATTGCGGACATTCTACAATTTAGTGCTAGTCATCTGGATCGCTCATCGAAACCAAAAGCACTGCTGATTATATAAATATTCTTTGAAACATAAGTAACCCACCTCTGAGAAGAGTTGTCGTTTGAAGTCGCAGATGAAGTTTGAAGGGGAGAAGACAGTGTCTGCCGACTGTAAAAAATGAAAATAAACTGCTTGGGTGAAAGACAAACGAGCAGTGGACTTTGCGCCATAATGGTGGACGAACGCGACATTATTCTCAGTATTTCCACGATGCATTAATTTAGCTATAATGGCGCAATTGTCCACGCGCTCCCTTTTTCAGTCAACAGCTCGATAGGGGTTCAAAATCGGAAAAATGTGCATTTATCATTCGCCGGAGCGGTAGTCTAAAGAACGTCCGTGGCGATTAGATAAATTGGAAATGCACATTTCACCGATTTGGCTATGCTCACCAGATCGCCGCACTCGTCCACGTAGCATCTCGTTTTCTGTTCTGCCAAAGTGCAATAGAGAAGGAATGAGGAGTGTTCAAGTAGTACTGGATGAAGAGGAAACTCGTAGAAATCAGAGACGGACATGTTCAATGAGTACTCGAATGACTCCTTCCATCGGGTGTTGCACGCCTGGAAAAGAGATTTTTCAGACCCAATCATTTTTATTTTCAGCCTCGTCATAAATCATATTTTAGTGTCCAACAATTGTTTTCATTTCCGAATTGATTCTAATGAAACAAATAATATTATTTCCTGCCTCTATTAAGTTCTATGTTCCTTGTCTACATAAAGTCTGATGCATTCTCAAGTCCCTCGCGTGCCTGGACCTTGTGCTATTTTATGGGCGCGCTAATGAAGGATATGTCTATGTTGAGAAGAAAAGAACACCCAAAATCCCCCATAAGACGTTCCCTCAAGATGGTCGGGAACTCATTCAGAAGAGATTAAAATGGAGGTACAATGAGAAAACACACTACAGGGCTGGTCTGCAAGTGTTGGTATGTTCAGCAGAAGAAAATGTGCGAATAAATGCAAGACTGATTTTTCACGGCCAAGGGGAATGTATCGTTAAGAACTAACGGTAAGGTTCTTAAATGAAAGGATTCTTTTTGTTTTCTCTTCCGCGGTGTGGTTGTCTCTACGTTGAAATGCATTTTTAAAAAATCACAGTTGTTGAAACCCTAATATGAACAGATTTAAAAGTAAATTCACCTGGAAGCAGTCTGGGTCCGTATCGTTGGAGGATGAAACATACATGAAGTCTCTCTTGACACGAACATGTGCAGAGGAGAATGTGGCCAGGAGAAAGACTGCAGGAATGCACGAATATAATTCATTCAATTACTACTTGGATACTGCAGAATCAGTGAACGACAAGGTTTGTGACTGCCACTTTGAAATATGTTTCACAAGAAGCATAAAATATGCAGATTGCAGGGAATTCGATTATAGATGATGACTTCGGTGATTGACCTAACAAAAATAAATACCTGCAACAGCTGTTGATATGAGGACGTTGGACTGCATGTCTGGGAATTGGAAAAAGGGAATGAGTGAGAGTGCGATGAGTAGATCCTGGATGGGAGAGAGTGGAGGGGATAGGGAGAGGGAGGGAGAATCTTCTCTCTCCCTCTCAACTCTCCTCCATCTCAATCAACTCGACATTCTGGGTCACAACTAGGTGCTCTTTCTCTCCCGTGAAAACTTTCACCCTCCGGCCAACGCGAAAGTCGTGCAAAAGCGAAAGTGCGGCGAACATTAATTATATCCTTGCAATGGAACATTTGGGAAAAAAGTCAAAATTCGGGTACATTGAACGTTGGATTTCCGGTTCAATGAACATGAATTTTGAACTTATTTCAGGTGTGCGGACTAACAAACAACTTGCATAGCAAAACGCGAACATCTTCTTTTATGGATATGCACCTAAGTATATCTACATGTTTCCCACTTACGCTAGGCTTAGGGTTACGGTATTTGTCCTAGGCATATAACTGCGGAAGTTTTGGTTCAACTTAGGGTTTTGTGCTAGAAAGAGTTAACAGATGAAAATAAGCAATGGGCAAAAATGATCTATGGAAGGCGCTTCCCCGTTCATCACGTCATTTCTGTTTACCAGTGCCAAAACACTTGAGTACTGTACTGATCATAAAAGGGGGAGCCCAGCAGGACGCCAGCTGCAAATGTGAATGCAACTTCGCACGTTGTTGATGACTGCAAGATAGGATTACGTCCATTGTTGCCTGAGATTCAATCTCCTTTCCATTGTTGATCATGAAGTGAGTGAGGTGAATCCTGGATCAACTAGTACAGAACCGGCTTCTCCCTGTCATCCCTGCGTCATCCCGGATCCGTTAAACGCGCAAAAAGAGTCGCGAACCAACACAAGAACACTGTTCAATGAGCGCTAATCGCAAACTCGTCGCTTTTTGTGTGCGGTTACGGTAGTGTCGTGGTGAGGCGAGTGCGACATTCCATCCGACTTTTGTCAATTCTCGTTTCGCCTGAATTTAATTTTCTAGAGCGATTTTAGCTGTTTCTAGTGGCCCTGCTTGCTATTTTATGTGGTTCATGCGATCTACTCGCTCTAACAAAGGTGCAGGCGAAGTTCTAGAAAGATTTGAATACAAATTTCCCCTTCAATAACCGTTTGCACGTCAAGTGTTTTTGTTGCTATTTCCGGCCTTCTTCTGAACATCAATTTCGTTCAGCGATGGCAGAAAACCTTTCGGAAGCGGATGTAGATGCGAAGAATCTCGCGCAAATACGGCGTATCGACGTGTGTGCTGAGTCCATTCTGGACAAGGTCAGCATTCCCCCTCTTTCTTGTTGTTTTCGTCCACGGTTCCTTTATGCATGATTCAGCAGTGAAGGTTGCCCGAGAACATGAATGGGTCAGAATCATGGGTGGCAGACTACTTTGTGGGTCATGACGGTGTATATGTTCACATATATAATGGCATTGAAACATAGCCCATAAAGTAGTCAGTAACTGCCAACCGCAGTCAGAATCGTATTTAGCGTGATTATTGCAGGCAACTCACACTGCCTTGTACAACTTCAACCCAGGAGCAAAGGCATGGGAGAAGACGGAAGTGAACGGCGCCATGTTCATCTACAAAAGAGTTAGTGTTTTGCTGTCTTTCAACCGCTCTGAACCTCATAATCCTCCCCATTCTCAAAATTAAATTTTTCACATTAATTTCTTTCATCGAAAGTCTCTCGTTTGCCAGTTTCCTTTTGAATTTCCATCCGGTTTCCCTAACTTTTTATTTATCCTCAATGTCAGGTGGATCATCCTGTGTACTCTCTGATGATCGCCAATCGTCAATCTCCCGAAGATCTCATAGAGCCGATCAACCACAAGATTCGCATGAAAGTGGAGAATCAGTATCTCTTCTTCTGCAAGGAGGACGGTTAGTAGTCTTATTCATACATAATATTGCCACTCGTAAATAGTAAATTATTTATTAGGGGAGTTCACTTGAAACAAAATACTATCCTGCTACTGTGATGTATATATATTTTTCTATTTAGTTTTTGTTGTTGTTTGATACCGATAACACTGCAATAGCATTTTCTTTTCGGCTATTCAATTCCTCGATTCGTTCAATTCCTCGATAACTATCTCGATCCCCGATATTCTTCGACTTATTCACTCGTATGCTGGGAATGGATTTTTCGCGCTCCACAGAATTGCCTTTGTGGTAGATTCAATTAGCTAAAAAATATCCCCTGCTCATTCATTACTCCCGGCTAAAGTTTGATGGCATTATATTTTTACGAAGTTACTGGTAGGAGAGAGTCGGTTGCCTGGGCTACAGGGGGCGAATGAGGAACATAACAAGTGGCTGATACGATGTGGGACGGCGGATAATTTCCACTCGATTTCACTCCTCAGAGCTGTTTACATCATCTCTAGATTGGTTGTTATGGTTTTATATTCCACTTTGACTTAAAATTGCCGACCTTAGGTGTTTAGCGAAACCATACATAAGCAGGATAGTAAAAAAAAATGACGAAGTCAATTTACAAATGTCGTGGGAGTCACTTCATAATGGAAATTTGTGCGAATTTTACTTTTGAAAATGAACAAATGTAGTGTTAGCCACTTTGCAAATAAATCCTAATTGTGTAAGAAGGACGCTGCATTTAAATGATTGTCACGATCACTGATGGAAACATATTCGTTCAGGAAGCATTCGCGGCCTGTGGTTCTTCGAAGAAGAGGACTGTAAGCGTATCCACAAACTGCTCGAGAAGATTGTCAATCAATTGAGGACCGAGGTGCGTGTTCCTTGGTCGTTTATATTATATACGGGGGGAGGGTTCATTATGGGTTGGGTATTTGTGTCCCCCATCCATCTTCTATGTTCTAATTGGGGCAGCGGATGACAAAGGCTTTGCTGTCCGTCATTAAGAGTAATTCTATGAGGTCGTTCCACACGAGAAACAACCACTAATGAAGGGCTCATTTCTTCTTCAGTCCCTTACCATTTTCTGAACCACAATGGCTAAAAGTTGGATAGATATGCGTGATTCTCATGTACCTGTGAAGTGGCTCTTCATCATTTATGGGATTCTCTGCCTGATATCGTGGTGATTTTGTGCCTCATCACTGCTAAATCAGCATACTCTTGGAAGAAAAGTGCTATAACGTTCCAATTATGGAAACAAAACGATAGAATTTTTGTGACGCAAGGAAGGTTTAAATGCCCAGGATTTCAACTACAATACTATGCGAAGAATGACCCTGTTATGAAGTGTGCTTTAACAGAATCGCATCTCTCCCCCGAAGTCCTCAGTGACGAATTCTTCCGTTTCGACGAAGGATACCATGGAGAATGGAGGAGGATTCAACATCAACATGCTCATGGGAGGAGATAATTCAGGTGCGTTTATGGAAGATTACTGAACACACTTCAAAATGTACCCTATTAGCGACCTTCCCTTGGGTCCCAAAATCGGACTGCATCTACCCGACACTGGGGTTGGAAAATGACTACTTTTTCCCTGCTGTCCGCCTTCGACCTAGGTTACATTAGATTTCGAACTCTTTTTTCATTACTGAAGAGGACATGGTTCTTGCTACATAAGCGGTGACATTAGCAGAAATTAGCGCGATGATTGGGTGTATTTGTTACAGGAGTTTATGGCAAAGTCTTTAGAACGGCAATTTATCATCTTCATTTTCATTCAAAATTGTTAAGTGGTGGTCGTTAAGTAACGGGAGCTATTTGTTACCTCGCCGTTCTAGCGTTGGTGTGGGTATCACAAATTGTTCCAACAAAAACAGTATTTTTGCACTTTCTGTGCGTTTGATGTCTAACCGACCTTGGAAGATTTGCACCGCTTGCACCACAATATATTCAAATCACCAAAGAAGTCTGATTACATTTTGACGTTTCGATTGTTATTTACACAAGTGTTGCAGCCTAGTACTCCCTGCTACATTATTAAATGCAAAACTCCAATTTTGCAACACTGGGTGCAAGACCTGGCCCAATAGGATGCAGGGTATATTTCCTCCAATGAATTTAGTGGATCAAGTACACGTTCATTTTGTATTGCTTACAAATTTAAAATCATAATGCATGTTTCAGTTCCCACAACATCGACTTCATCCTCGAAGACTCTCATGACTCCCATTGCAATCAAGGCCGCCCCTCCATCACCCAAGCAGCCTTCTGCCATTATGCTACGTCAGTTTATGAGATTATACATGGGCATAATCGTGTCAAATTCATTTGTTGGAACTACAAAAGTTGTCATTTTTGCACTAAAATTGGGGATATTTTTTTGCAACCCACCATCCTGCAAATGACGGTGACCACCCTGCAGGTACATGATGAGCACGAAGCATGTCCATGTAAGGACGGGACTACTGTATCAGAGTTACACTATCTCTTACAATTTATCAGCAGCACACATTGTTCCAAAAGTCACTCCGAAAAATTTCTGGGGACCAATCCACAAACTCAAAAATTGAAAATCTGTAATTCCGGAACTATTTTGCACTAATTCTACCCGGTATTGTTTGCAACCAGACCGCAACTTAAGATTTTGAAATAATGTATGGCCGGCAGAATAGCTCTGAAACAATATCTCGTTGCCTTCTGTACTTCTTAAGTTTAGAGGACTCTACCCCGACCCTCTCACTTCATTTTCACTGTCCAACCATCGGTCGAATCATTCTACCCTCCTTAGCCATGCTATCTGCAAAACTGCACAATATCTATCCTATTTATGCTTGTCGGACAAACGCGACGTCTTTTGAGTAGTTGAGGAAATTGGACAAACCGCCCCCACGACTCTACTCAAATGACGTCTCGTTTGTCCGAAGAACGGTTTGTCGCGTTCTTTTGCCTTCGGCCTCTATAGAGCAGGAGATGTGTTGTTTACCATTGGTTGCCATGAGCGCGAGTGTGTGAGAGAAAAGGGGTGGTCGGGTTGGGATAGACTATGCCCCAGTGTGCCACCGTCCAGTGTAATATCATTGCATACTTGTTTTTGCAATTGAATGGACGCTCTGAATAGAACGCTCTCACCTGTTTGTGCACCTATCATGAAACCGATTTCAGCTGTGTCTCAACCGCCACCCGCAGCCTCTCCCTTGTCCAATGCCATGCCATCCTGTCTGCAGGTGAATCATGAAACTATTTCGTAATCGCTGTTTTGCGACACTCGTGTGACTTTTTCTGTTTATCAGTCAGGAAACTAGTAATTACTGAGTGGAATGAATTTAGGGGGATGGTTTAGAAAATTTATATCATGGAATGAATCTGCGTGAATTTGTGCTGCATTCGCAATATATTAGTCTCTGCGACTGTTGAACTACGTTCATAGGAAATTGTAATTTTTATGTAATGATTTCAGAAGTTGATGCCCGAGCAGTTTCCTCCGACGATCGGCCTGGCCACCGGCTCTGCACTGGGCGGACCCGCACTGACTGCTGCTGATCTGGAAAGGTGAGGATGATGAAGAATTTGGATTATGGAAGAGTGAAACCGGGCAAAGGAGCATTTTCCTATCGTCTCATTCCTTCGCATCGGTTGTTCACCACGTGAGATAGACAATCGCAAGGAATTCTCTGAGAGGACGACAGAAAAATCTTCATCTTTCTAGCTTGATTTCGGTGGAATGTAGGGAGTCCAACGAAGAAACATGATCATAGTGCATTAGCAGCTATCGTTTTTATAGACCATGATCGTGGACTCACTTAGTATATTTACTCGAATAAGTGATGTTGTTTTGTTTTAGAGAAAATGATTCGCGTGTATCGAAATTGATCACCTGCATACTTTTTTCTATGCAGTGAAGCATATATCAACGAGGTTTTTTTCGAGGCGCACACTAAATATATATTTTCTCGTTCGGAATAAGCCCTGAACACTAAACATGAGCCAAATTAAGCAAGTACTAGCATAACGGTGTTTGTTCTGGTTGAAGTCCCTGTGAATATTTGCGCAATGTCGATTAAATGGATTCTTGAGCTGGGAAATGATGGCGAGCCTGTTCATATCACATTTGTGGCGCAAATGTCCACGGCGCTGATGTCCTTTATCCGTTTCTTGCTGATTCAATGAAGACTATTGCAGGGATCTCCTCCGTAAGGTGATGCGTCTTGGAGGATCAGGTGGGGGAGGAGACCTCGCCCTCCCACCCTCTGCATCTGCAGCCTCTCTCAATGCACTCTCCACACAGTCCGTCCACGGAAGTGACGGTGACGTCAATGAGGTAGGAAGGGGGTTACGGTAGGAGAAATAACAGAGAATGGATTCCGAGGCAAAAAGTGTTTTTTTTCGCATTTCGAACTGTTGGACCATGACCCCGGGGTCATGGTGAAAACGAGAAAAAAACTTTTTGTCTCGGAATGGGCTGAAATTTTGGTTTTAGGGTAAATCGACCCCGTAGATCACGAATCTGAGGTCGACATGAAAAAATTTCGTTGCCTCAGGGCATCAAAAAATTGTAAAAAAATTGGAAAAAATTACATGCCCTGAGTTAACGAAATTTTTTCATGTGAAACCGACCTCAAATTCGTGATCTACGGGGTCGATTTACCCTAAAACCAAATTTTCAGCCCATTCGG
>JACMIF010001535.1:0-15052 GCA_014805445.1 Diplogasteroides magnus | reverse complement strand
AAAGCAATCCGTGCGGGAGTCCGGTGTTGAGGTTACTTCAGATTAGAGTGGACATTAACACCGTTTCCAATACAATTCGCTCGTCCTGTCAGAAAAAGATATTAACACCGTTTCCAATACAATTCGCTCGTCCTATCAGAATGAGATGCAAAGCTGGTTGATTTACAAATGCGCTATGGACATTTGCGCCGTAATGTTGAAATAAATAGATGCGCGGCGCAAACATCCATTTCGTATGTATCGCGCAGATTTCCATGGAGCTCGTGTTTTATGTAGTCGTGTGAACGTAATAGCGAAATGGAAGTGAAGAAATTTTCGCTAGTCGTATAAATGAGTTCGAAAACATCTTTCCTTCGTAGGCGGATGCGTAATCATTTCACGATTCGAGTACCCATTTCCCCATTGTGGCGCTAAAATCCGAGGAACGGTTGTCTATCTAAATCCCTTGTCAGTAATGTAGGGACCGGTTGTTGAAACAAAAGAAGTCGTTCTGTCTGTCATCACGGATTGGAATATGTGGACACAGGGGGGGGGGAAAGGCAGGAGCGTAGAGCGATCTAACTTCATTCCTAGCGGTCGTCTCTGCGATGTCAGAGACGACCGCTAGGGATGAAGTTGAACGGCTATTAGGTAACCCTCTGTCAATATCTTCTCGTTAAGCGAACCCTACAGGACCGTCATGGACATTTGGCGCCATACGTGCGAAAGAGAAACTTGCGCCGTGAGAATAGAGAAATATGTCCATATCACTACTGTGGCGCAAACATTCATGGCGCTGTTTGCTTCGTCCAGCCAACATGCACTAGCATGACTCGAAAACAGCTTTGGCTCACAAGAATGGGTACAAATAATTTTCATTATTTATCACCCGATTTGGAAACCGATCTGTTAAATTACATGAAGGTCCGATCTTATGAGCGGTGTGAAACTCATTTACAACGGCACTGATGGCAGAGAGGGAAAAGAATAGGCGAGAGAGCGCACTCTCCCCTCTCCTTCTTCCCTTCCTCCCATCCTTTTGGAACCCGGCTCGCGTGCGATGCTCGCGGTCTATAAGAGCCATGCCGTAGTGAATTGCTTCGGTTTTAACCCAGTATCTCAAGGTACGCTTGGGCTTCTGACCAGTGATTAGTCTGTGTTAGAGAACCAAAAGTTTTTGGATCAGCTCTCAAGGGGAATCCCGAGGGCAAAAAACGAAGAAATATGTATTTATTGATGTTTAATGTTACAAAATACTTACTTAAATATTCCAATATCTCCCCCCTTTTCAGTGAAATCAACGATTCTCGTGTGTGTCCCCGTCCGTGGCTCCTTCCCATGGGTGGATTCTCCCATTCGACCATTAGATGGATGGCCGAATCTGTTATGGTGGCTATCGTCGCACAGCCAGGAATCACTGTCGAGGCACTCAGGTAATTATTATAGTATCTCTCAAGCTAGTCCCTTACTCTTGGAGAAATTTGGAAATAACCTCATCTAGAACCAAAATAGACAGAATACTGCAGCACATGGTTCTCGCGCACACTCGCGACGTCTGCAATATTCTGTCCTTCCTTTCTCCGGCACTCATTTTCAGTGCGATCAAACTTGTAATTGATTCTTATACTCCTCTTCATTCAGACTTCGTTTCGAGTTCGCCCTTCAACCGATTTGTGTCAATGAATTGATATTTGTATTGGAAGAAGCGGGATGTGTCAAGACGAACACGAAGTCAATCAAGCAAATGAAACTGAAGAGTGCATTTGATGGTGGGTCGTTTTATTCATATGAGACCGACTGTACTGGATGAACTCATTATGCTAAACTACCATTTTTGAAGTTATGACGTCGTTGAAACTGTGAACCGGCATTTTTAGCGATCCATGATGAGTGAAAGAATAGTGGTCCACATAATGTATTCGTTCAAAAATTATGAAAATTAAAAATATAAAAAAAATGTAAAATAATATTAATTTACCTCAATTTCAGATGAGGAAACGATGAAGGAAATGACTTTTGTCATGCCGTTGGTTGATTGTATGGAGAGATTCTCTCACATCTTTGGACAGGTTTCTCTTCTCACTTCTGCTTTCATTTCTGAATGATTGTTGGGTACTCTAGTATACTGTAGGTTACTGTACTATGATATCCTGCTACAGTAACCCCACTACTATCCTCTAACGTATACTGCAGTAACCAACAGTATCCTGCAATTGACCAGAGTCCGGGCTTCAGCAGAAGTTCCGATTGTGGCACTTGAACGCTCGTTGTGCTTTAATTAATCTGTTTGAATCTAGGTTTACAAATACATCAAATGTATAATCCACTTGCCTTTATTTGCTCGTTTTTGTTATGTTTGTTCAATTGTGTGGAGAAACACAATGTTGATTAATAAATGTTCTCCCATCTTCTCACGTCAATGTGTGATCAGAATCGAAATGAGCCCAATTTTGAAGATTTATTGAATCCGTGAAACCTATTCGAATTTCTCATAAACTGTCGCAATAGTTACCTCCAGTCTACTCAGTGAGCGCTGGACCTTGTTCCTCGCGTGCGAATATTCACTTGGTGAGGTGCAACCAAGTATTATTATTGTTGTAAACGGAGACTTTAGGGACTTTCGATCAGCAGTGCTTACGGTTTCTGAAAATAGAGAAGGAAAATCATAGACCGCAACGTGGCTCGCAGACAGGCTAGAGTGCCAGGCTGGGACAAAGGACAACGCGAAGTGAAGGAAGGGAGTAGAGACGTGTAAAATACGTGTTTCACGTATTATATAACTTTCTAGATGTACAGAGACGGAGATTTTTCCTGGAACATCGAAATACAGCTCGAAAAAACAAGTTTAATGCTTGAAACATATTTCGCTCATGTATTTAGTCCGTGCGTTTACCATGAGTGAAAGACAAGAAAATTTGATAAAATAACGGGCAGCATTATGTTTCATAGCGGTTGTAAAACAGATTTTCATAATGAGAAAGTAATATTGTAGGTGGTCACATGTCAACAGGTATAAACATCAATTCCAGTACTATTCACACGTGCTGTCAGAATGAGATGCAAAGCAGTGTGAATGGTAAGTGCGTCGTAATTGTGAAATGGGTAGATAAGTCATCATCTTCGTCATTCTCATGTCGCAAGTATCCATTTCAGTATTATGGCGCAACGGTTCATCGCGCTGTTTGCTTAGTCCACCCCATTCATACTTGCATGGCTTGATAACAGCATAGCTACACAAGAAAATAGAATGGGTACATATTATTTTCATTATTTATCACTCTACTTGGAAACCGAACGGTTAAATTACATGAAGGTCTGATCTTACGAGCGGTGTGAAACTCATTTGCAACGGCACTGATGGCAGAGAGAAAAGAATAGGCGAGGGAGCGCACTCTCCCCTCTCCTTTTTCCCTTCCTCCCAACCTTTTGGAACCCGGCTCGTGTGCGGTGCTCGCGCTCTATAAGAGACCTGCCTCTGTTCTCTGCTTTGGTTTTAACCCAGTATCTCAAGGTACGCTTGGGCTTCTGACCAGTGATTCGTCTCTGTGTTAGAGAACCAAAAGTTTTTGGATCAGCTCTCAGGGGGAACCCCGAGGGCAAAAGAACAGTAAATAGGTAATGTTAATGGTTGCGCACTTGTACTTATTCAAACGATCCTTGTCTGTGTTCTCTTCTTTTAGTGAGAGCAAGAGAAATTGACACAATTACTGGCAACATTAAGTTTCATAGCGGGTGTAAAACAGATTGTCTTAACCAGAAAGTAATCGATGATCAGATATTTGTGCACACTTTCATTAAATGATTTTTTCTCGTGTCTGTCCCCGTCCGTGGCTCCTTCCCATGGGTGGATTCTCCCATTCGACCATTAGATGGATGGCGGAATCTGTTATGGAGGCTATTGTGGCACAGCCAGGAACCACTGTCGAGGCCCTCAGGTAACTTGTCACTCTCAAACTTTTTAGATATCCTGCTACAGTAACCCCACTACTATCCTCTAACGTACTACAGTAACCTACAGTATCCTGCAATTGACCAGAGTCCGGGCTTCAGCAGAAGTTCCGATTGTTGCACTTGAATATTTATTGTGCGTTAATTAATCCGTTTGAATCTTGGTTTACAAATACATCAAATCTATAATCTACTTGTATTTTCCTCGTTTTGTTATGTTTTTGTTCAATTGGGTGGAGAAACACAATAGATGGTCTCTCTTCTTAATTCAGTGGATTCTATAAGCTCATAATTATGCAATGATGTCATTTTTACCCCTGCAAAATGTCTCGGTTGTGCGTCGTTCGATTGGAGCATGCCTACTCAGCTGAGGGCTTGAAGTGAACAGATAAGGGTTGCCTGGGAATTTCGTGCCTTTAAAGTGCTTTATATTTTGCTCTCGCTCCTCCATTTCGATTATACTGGTATGTGGTAGGACAATAAGTTCATTCATAAGTCGGATTTTTTCCACGTGAAACATACATGGAACTCTCGGGTGTATTGTCGTTGTTATTGTTTTCCGCAGTAATTATTCGTCATAATGAAAATGGGCCCAATGTTGTTCAGTTCCACCAGGGACGAAGGACAGCTGCTACACGGATGTTTGAGCCTTAATGATGAAATGGACGGTGTGAGAATGGCGACAGTCAACTTCATCTGATTATTTCACCATTACGGCGCAATTGTCCATTTCGTACCCGTCTTTGACCCGTTCATACCACGGTCCCCTTGTCCATAATGCGGAACTGCGATATGATGTTCTGTTCATAATTACAGTAATTATTTATCTACGCTGACCTCAATCTGAACAAGCATTTGACGAGAGACAACAGCGTATGAGTGAGTGACGACAGATATTTAGTAGTGTTCACGATACAAATCATCTGCTTCTGCTTGTGAGTCTTCTACAGTCTTATAAAAAGTTGGCAGAGGGATCGCGATCACTCAGCGCGGCCGTTCCCGAGTTCCGGAACCCTGACCGGCCCGTGGTCGGCAAAAGTACAAGATTAAATATGCAAACGCTTCATTGACTGCCTCTAAAACTCATTTTTAGAGAGCAGCCGATTTTTAGACAGCGAAAACAGTGTATGTCACCACCGTTTCATACACGGCTGTCGCTCGCTCGTCAACTGGAGAAACAACTCGAGATGGTTGAAAGAACATAATGGTGAAAAGGACAGATGCGCGATACTGTCGCCATTCGCACGGCGCCCATTTCATCATTATGGCTTATGAGAAATCGGATAGGTTTCACGAACTCGATAAATCTAGAGAATTGGGACAGTTTCGATGCAGCCGACATCCACGGTGAAAACAGTAATAACGCCACACTCAAGATTTTATGTAAGTTTCAAGTGGTCGATAAAGTGAAATGTTTGGGAAGCGGACAATTATCGACTGGTATTTTTTTTTACAAAAGTCAAACTATTTATTATTACATGTATTATATTTATTGCATGCATCTCGGCAGGTTTACGTGTTAGAAGACTTAAAAACAGCTTCCTAAAAATTCCGCTAAAGGCCCATTCACTTCACAATCGGCCACAGTCACTGACTTTCAGGTAGGTATCGACTGGATTTTGTCTGTGCTCCCATTCGACTTGTCGTCTATGATGAGCGAGAGAGAGAACTCACTGGTGCGCACTAGGGGTTCTAAATCGGTAAAACCGACATGAAAAATGAGACCGTTTTACTGTGCATTTCCACTACCGAGTCGGTTTACTGACCGACGAGACTAATCGAGTCATTTTACTGGGTGGTCGGTCGGTAAATCGACTTTTTAGAGAAAGAGCGAAGGAAAATGATTGATCCACGTGGCAAAAAGACAGGCAAGCGTGCCACGTCACGCCACGCTGGCACAGATGACAATGAGAAATGAACAAGGAGGAGACGACGTCGAAATGTATGTTTCAGCGATAATACCTATTCTTGTTACTCCATTTTCACTACATTTTTGAAATAATGGTTTCACAGATAGGTTTCAGCTATATATGGAGTTCAAAAATGTTGGAGAAAATACCCTCAGGGATAGGTTGCAGCAGTATTTTGAACAGCTGTGTCCGATCGGCCGCCCCAGATATAAACGACATAGCCGAAACCTATCTGTGAGACATTTTGTTCCAAAAAAGTACTGAATTTGGAGCAACAAGAATAGGTATTATCGCTGAAACATGCATTTAGTCGTCGTCTCCTCCTTTTTCATTTCTCATTGTCCTCTGTGCCAGCGTGGCATCACGTGGCACGCTAGCCTGTCTGTTTGCCACGTGGATCTATCATTTTCCTTCGCTCTTTCTCTAAAAAGTCGATTTACCGACCGACCACCCAGTAAAATGACTCGATGAGTCTCATCGGTCAGTAAACCGACTCGGTAGAGCCTTTTTCTCGGTAGTGATTTGCATCCACTACCGAGCAGGCAAGTGCGGCGGTAGACCGAAATCCTCTACCGTTTAGAACCCCTAGTGCGCACGGATGAAAAACTATCAGTAAGTTGTTCTATCACAGGTATTATCAGAAACAAGGCACACTATTATGAAAACGGGTTTCCACATGCAAGAACAAAAACGCACTCGGCACACCACAATACTACACCACTACTGATGTTTAGACTCCCGCCGCGAAACCCCTGATTGTTCAATTCAGTGTAAGGTAGAAATTCCGCGAGAGACAACGGGGTTTGAAGAGACACGGCGAGACGATCAGACGGTTCATGTATGCAACACGCAAACTATAATGGACTAGAATACAATTTTCTCGCATTTTCGTGTATTTCTCGCTGAAAAATATGCAACACGAACATTATATAAGTTATCCGACGGGTTTGTTCTTGCATGTGGCACAATACTGTGAAGGGCGGAACAAAAAATTCTTTGATGGCCATTATTATACGACTAAGTATGTGAGAAATTCAAATAGGTTTCACGGACTATATAATTCTATAGAAATGGGAACCGTTTCGATTCTTGATGGGCCGCCAAATGTGACACTAAAAATAAAAACGATGATGTCTGCACACAAGATTTTCGTGTAGGTTTCACGTGGTAAATAAAGATAATAAACTTAGGATGCGGACAATCATACCGACAACGGATGTGATCGATAAACTAAATAATGATGACATCTATTACTTGTCTGAACCTCACAAAGTGCCCTTTCTTATGGCAGGAACAAGTTTGAGTTGATAAGACTCAGATCATATGTATCGAGAACTCACTACCTGCCACCACCTCTCATACGCGATTGTCTCTCGTCGGTTAGAGAACGATGCAAGCTCTGGAGATAAGACATAGCCTGTCATGTCAAATGTGACAGTGCAAAAATATATGATGACATATTAATAAAGTAACTGATTTGTATAGTGAAATGATGACATTGCACTCAATTAACTCGAAAAGGTTGACAGAACACTGTACATGACTGTCCTTCAGAATCCAGGAGAATGTGACTGAAAAAGAACGAAGCCATACATCAGAACAAGTGGTATTCGCATTTGTAGATGTCTGGAGAGTACGGGGGAATATAGATCATCTCGTTTCACAGCACATGCAACTTTCCCTGGGTCACCATATCTCAATACAGCTTGCCGCCGTTATTGTTACTGCCATTATATAATGTTATATGGCTTATCCGACCATAGTTCTGATTATCCGATTCTCAACTTGTTGACTTTATAGATCACAAGAAACCTACACGAAAATCTTGTGTCCGTCATTGTTACTCTTTGACTAACAATTATTTGGACAAGATCGAGATGGTCCAAATCCTGCAGATTTATCGAGTCCGTGAAACATATTCGAACTTCTCATAAATTTGGCGCAATAATCGTTTGGTGTTGTTTCAATCCTCTTGATTTGGCCCTCTTGAGACGACTGCTCAGAGTCAGGAAAGAGTAATTAGGAGTGTTTTTTCCGGGCGAAATACAGAAGTGCAATGGACAATTGCGCAATAATGGTGAAATGAATTATATGAGTCCGTTTCAACATTATGGCGCAAATGTCCCTTGGGGACTTGTCTTCCGCCCGTTCAGTGTCGATTCCAATATCAAATCGACACTCATTACTTGTCTGCATACTTCTTCGTCTCTATTGCGCAGAGACTACCGCTAGGAATGAATTGAGACGGCTGGGAATAGAAAGAATCGAATGGAATAGAAATTGTAATGTAAATATTAAATTTGAAACCCTGTTCGACACAATGCGGAACTGCGATATGATGTGATGTGATGTTCGTAATTTCAGTAATTACCTATTTATCAATGCTGATCTCTATCTCAGCAAGTATTTTTCTACAGTCATCATTGGCTTAACGGATCATATTTCGCTAGTTATTTGCAAATGAACACTCGTGTTTGATATTCTTTCAGCCGTCTCGAATTGATTCTCTAATCATCGAGAGACAACCCCGTATGAGGATGGTGGTGATTGAGAATGGGTTCGCGATACAAATGATCTGACAATGAGTTTAATCATTGGACTCTCGACATCGTTCTTCCTCGTGAGAAAGTGCACCTGGCGAGGTGCAGTGAAGTAATAGAAGTGTATTAATTCCTTTTCAACGACGTGTTCGTTAAAATGATTGTCCGGTTCTCAACTTTATATCATTATGAACCACGTGAAACCTACACGAAAAACTTGGGTGTAGTCATCATTGTTTTTGTTTAGAGACAACCATGCTTGAGAATGTGGTGACAGGATGTGTGTTCTCGATTTGAGTCTTGAGTCTTCTCCAACCTTATCAAAGGGTCCTTAGCAGCCGGCCTTACCGGTGGGCCCCACCTAGCGTTATCGCTTGACGTGGTAGCACCTTTACCTTTACCTTTATCAAAGGGCAGAGGGCCTCGTTCATTCCGTTACAAAGTGTACTTGGTGAGGCGCAGTGAATTTTTAGCCTTTACCTGACAATGGACATGTCAGGACCGGGTCCGAGGTTTTTGATCCTAATATGTATCATTCGAGTTCCCTTGACGAGTGAACAAAAAAACTACCTTTACTTTTTCCTAAACGATTTCTTACAAGAAGATATGGAAAAACATACCGAAATTTGGGTGAAAAAATGCAATGTTTGGGATTTTCTACAGCAAGAAGCAGGCTTCACTGAGGGACGTGCATACCCGCAATGGAGAGTGCTTAAGTAGTACATTGTACATGATTTTTACCAGACCTACTGGTTCAGGCATAAAAATGGGGGGAATTTCCAAAAGTGTCACATATTTGTAGACTCAGTCCACTTTTGTGCTTGAACCAGTAGGTCTAGTAAAATCATGTGCAATGTATTACTTAAGTACTCTCCATTGCGGGTATGCACGTCCCTCAGTGAAGCATGTTTCTTGATGTAGAAAATCACAAACATTGCATTTTTTCACCCAAATTTCGGTATTTTTTTCCATATCTTCTTGTAGGATATCGTTTAGGAAAAAGTAAAGGTAGTTTTTTTGTTCACTCGTCAAGGGAACTCCAACGATACATATTAGGATCAAAAACCTCGGACCCGGTCCTGACATGTCCATTGTGAGATCGACTGCGTGATTATCCACTTCTCAACTTTTTTGACTTTATAGACCACTTGAAACTTATATGAAAATCTTGGTGTAGATATCGTTTTTATTGTTTTCAGTATATGAATGAATTCTCATAATCGAAATGGCTCAATTGTGTAGATTTATGGAGTCCGTGAAACCTATTCGATTTTTTCATAAATTGTCGCAATAGTACCGTATTTCGTCCGCGCGTCGGTGACTAATTCTCTAACTCATCATAGACGACTGGTCGAATAAGACCACAGATAAAAGACAGTCCAAGTCCATAAGAAGTCGTTCCCTACCTGTGAGCCATTGACTGTGGCAGATTGTGGCGCATTTTGGAGAATTTTTAAACGGTTGTGGAACCATAATTTCCGTCACAGTGACGTGATAATCCGACGTGTCCATTATCATCGTGACGTCATCGTCGTGGTCGTGACGTTAACGATGAGAGAACATTGCATGACGAGAGAATAGCAGATAAAGGTTAGAAAATGGTGAGAGAGTGGATGAAATAGATGAGCGCTGTGGATATTTGAGCCATAATGGTGTAATGGGTAATTGCGCCGTGATAATGATGACAATGATGGCGTATCTGACCACGCCATCATTATGGTGCAAATTTCCATGGCGCGTTCATCCGTAGCCCGAGATAGTACTGAGAATTGAGAAAGTACAGACTTGTTAGAGAAAGGAAAATGGGATTAAGAGAGATATAGAGGAGTTAATGTACAGACTAATCGAGATCGAAATAGTACCATTTCTGTAGATTTATGGAATCCTTGAAACGTATTTAATTTTCTCATAAATTCGGCACAATAGCCACCAGAAGTTGAGAAATTCGTGTTCCGTATTTTTTTCTGAAAACTCCTCTGAGTCTGAGACCGTGATGCGTTTTGCAGAATCTTTAGGCGGTTGTAGAATTATTATTTCCATCGCAACATGATAATGCGACATCGGTGATCGTCGTGACATATCAACATTTTGATTTTCCTTCTTGACTTCTTTGACTTCAACATTCCGCATATCAACTTTTTAACTTTATGTGACATGTGAAACCTAGATGAAATCATGTGTGAATCGTCATTACTGTTTTGCCTACAATCTGCGATCTTGATCGAAGCTATTCCAATATTTGAAGGTTTATTGAGTCCGTGAAACCTATTCGAATTTCTCAGGAGCGTTGTCACAATAGTCATGAAGTAGAATACTTCATGACTATTGTGACAACGCTCGGTCTACTCTGACAACGAGACAGTGGTTGAATGGAGAGAAGTGAGAAGTGAACCCGAAAGTGCATGCAAAACAATCTCCCTTTGTGGCTCCTTTAATGAAATCCCTGAGACCTATTCAACTATCTTTGTCACAATAGCCGACAAGGAGTTGAGAATTTCGTGTTCCGCCCTTATTTCTGATAACGCCTGTGAGTCTGTGACTGTGACAGTTTTTGACGCATTTAACGGAATTTTTAGGCGGTTGCGGAATAATTATTTTTTTGAACTGCTATGACATGACAGGCTATGTATTTTCTGCTGAGGTTGCATTGGACATTCATGTTCGGTATTCTTTCAATCTTCCCTTGAATTTGTTCTCCTATCATCCTAAGATGACTTTTTAGAAGAGAGTGGTCATCTGGGACGAAAGACGCTGTGACATGGCGACAATTAGGGCGCAAATATCCATTTCACCATTGTGACGCAAGTGTTCACGACGCACTTTTCTTTCACCTGTTCCTCATAAGACTGTACCCTTGGCCATAATGCGGAACTGCGATGTGCTGTTCATACTGGCAATAATGACCTTTGGTGATCACAATCTCAGCAAGTATTTTCAACAATCACCATTGACATGGCGGGACATGTCTAGTCGGTTATTTCAAATGCACGCTCATGTTTGATGTTCATCCATCTTTCTCGAATTGATTCTCTAATCGACGAGAGACAACCGCGTATGAGAGGGTGGTGACAGATAATGAGTCATGTTCTCGATACATATGATCTGAGTCTAATCAAAGGACGCCCGACCTTGTTCCTCGCGTGAGAAAGTGCACCTTGCGAGGTGCAGCGAAGTAGTAAATAGCTGCATAATTATTGAGCGATTTAATACCGGATTCGTCAGTCGCATTGTCTGCTTCTCAACTTTTCGACTTTATGTACCACGTGAAACCTACATGAAAATCATGGGGTGTTTATATTATTGTTATTGTTTTCAACAACGATGAATCATCCTTATCGAAATGGGCTCATTTCTGTAAATTTATCGAGTCCGTGAAACCTTTTCGAATTTTCTCCTAAACTATCCCAATAGTCACCTCCAGTCTTTGGTGGTCGACCTTGTTCCTCGGGTGAGAATGTGCACGTTGCGAAGTGCAGCCAGACATGTCATCATTATTTTGGCTTTTACACGATACCTGTCAACAAGATTGTCCGCTTCCCATTTTTTGGTTTTATGTACCACGTGAAACCTACACGAAATATTTAGTGTACCTATTAGTGTTGGCAGAGAGAACGGCGTTGGAATGAATGAGTGAATGAGATAGACAGACTTGAATGAAGTGAACGGCGAATAAACGCGATGCCCGAATTTGCGTTGTTTATCTCCCGATCAGTGATCGTGAGATAATTAATGCAGATTACTATACATAATTTTCTCTGTCGCTCTCTTACTAAAACAGCCGCTCTCAGACTCGAAATGAAAAAAGCGAGGCGATACGGGGGGAAATTTGCATGTTTTATGCTTGTACTTTTCACAATTACTGATCGTCAACCATTGCCGTTCCCCTGATCGTGACTATCAGGGATCAGCAACGACCGCGAGGAATGATCGTGATCCCTACGAATGAACGTTCACTCTGCCAGCTCTAGTAGATATCTTTGTTATTTTTTTCAACACCTAGGAACCATGAATAATCGAGGGATCTCAATTCTGTAAAATTATGGAGTCCTTGAAACATATCCGAATATCTTGATCACAACAGTCACCATCAGTCGCGAATTTCGTACAACAATCATTGACATGGCAGGCCATTTCTCGTCGGTTGTTTGGCAAATACACACTCATGTTTGGTGTTCTTTCAACGATTTCAAGTTGATTCTCTAATCGACGAGAGACAACCGCGTATGAGCTGATTGTGATGGAGAGTGTGCTTACGATCCATATGATTTGAGACTTCTGCAGCCTTATCAAAGGAGGCTCGACATTTCTCCGTCAGAAAGTGTATTTGGTGAGGTGCACTCAAGTAAAAGACGTGTAATGTTTAGCCTGTCCGCACAGAGAAAAAATACTGCCATTTCCCCTCATTCTGTTTGAAACTGCCAAGCATTTACTGTTAAAACTGTCAATATTGACAGTTTATCTGTCATACATGGCAGTTTCAAAATGACGCAGGGGGAATGGCAGTTTGAAACTGCCGATATTGGCAGTTCTTTTTCTGTGTGCGATAGCATTGACACTATCATTGTCTGCTTTTTGACTTTATGACCACATGAAATCTATGTGAAAACTTGTGTTTATCATTGTTAGTGTATTAAGCGGTTATGTTCGATCCCGATCAAGATGGCCCCAATTCTATAGACTTATCGAGTCCGTGAAACCTATTCCAATTTCTCATACCCTTTGTCAGAATAGTCACCAAGCGTTGAGAATTTCTTGCTCCGTCCCTTTTCTGATACGTGAGTCAGTGATTGTGGCAGTTCGTGAGGCATTTAGCGGAAATCGCAGGCGATTTTTGCACGAATATCATTGACATGGCACTCAATGTCCTATCTACAGAACTTGCATCATTGGGCAGTAGGGTGTCGCATGTGAATCTTTTAGTTCATTCGTTATGTCTCTGCTCGCTGAGATGCTGTTGTGTCTGCATTTTATAGTCAACCGCACCTCAGAGAGTAGACACATGACGACTGCACTAAAGAATAGCATGCGACTCCCTATTGGAAAGTCGTTGATTCTATAACTGAGGAGAGACAACAACGTACTGAGAGAGTGGTGATAGGTAGTGAGTCCTGTTCTCGATACAAATCATATGCTTCTGACTATGAGTCATCTCAAATCTTATCAAATGAACACATTTCCCCCGTAAGAAAATGCATTTGGTGAGGTGCAACCAAGTATCTATAATTGTTTGGTTTTTATGCACGTAAGAAGAGAACGAAATTGTCCGCCTCTCAACTTTTAGACTTTATGTATACCACGTGAAACCTACTCGAAAATCTTGTGTGCATCGTTTTTATTGATTTCATCACAGGTGGTTCACCATAATAGAAGTGATCCCATTTCTATAGATTTATCTACTCTGTGAAACCAATTCCAATTTCTCATGCCCCTACCTCACAATAGTCTGCAAACGCTGAAAATTTCGTGTTCCGCCTTGTTTCTGATAACGCCTGTGAGTAGGGACTTATGGACCGTTTTTCGTCCGTTCTCACCGGTGAGTTATTCTCTCTCGCTCTTCATAGACGACAGGTCGAATGAGAGCACAGACAAAAGACAGTCCAAAAGTCGTTCCCTACCTATAGTCAGTTTTTTAAATTACTAAGTTTTTTTCAATCAGGTTGCGTTACAAATATTGTCTGCTTTTCATTTGTTTTGACTTTATAGACCACGTGAAACTTACATGAAATATTGAGTATAGCTGTGATCACTGTCACGTGATCATATTTAAGACTTATTCAACTAAGCAAGGTCTATCTACGATGAATCTTATGTGATTCACTCTTGAGAAGAATATCCAAATGGAGTTTGATCTTTTGACTCCTTCCTTCTCAGTCCAATGGAGATTGGTCATTTGAATCTTCCTTCTCAGTCAAATTGCAGTTGAACTATTATGGAAACACGTTCCCTTCCCCTATATAAGTCCCCCTTTCCTTCCATTCGTTCGTTATTCTGTTGTCTCGTTTGGTGCTGTGTGGATAAAGGATCACCAGCCAACTTCGTCTTCGCGTCTTCACTGCACTGGAGCTGACTACCGTAACCGGTCGGAGTCAAGACTCAAAGGATAGTGGGTGAAAGGGTCTCTTTCCTGGTATCAATCTCCTTTCTGGTACCGTTTGGTTCCAAGTCTTGAGTCTTCTTCTCAATTGTATTTCTGGTCTTCCAAGAGTTCCAACTGTACATAGTACAAGGTCATCTCAACTGCACAAGGTGCAAGGTCTGTCGTTCAGTCATCACTCTGTAAGAGAGTGTCAACTGGGTATATCACCATCCTCTCCGTGTAACCCTCATGTGTTAACCCTCGAATTTGAGTATTCAATCAGTGTTCATTCATCCAACTGTGATATACAGTATCCCAACCCTCTCATCCGTTGTGAGTAGAACCCCTTTCAATCTTTTCCCCCAATCGTAGGCTCCTCAATTGGACTCTCCCCCTTTGTATCACCCTAAGAGTCAATTGAAGGCGTGAGTCTTTACATGGTGCATCAACCACTCAACTGAGCTAGCGTAAATTTCCTAGTCTCAATCAAAGTTCAAGGAAAAAACCCGACCAAAGTCCCGCGTGGCAGGCAACGTTCTTTTGGTCAACCACCATATCAACTGAGAAAGAACATCAACAATGGCCAAGTCATGCTATGA